>JAHIAM010004578.1:0-31135 GCA_021605205.1 Aegilops longissima
TCATCATGCTAACAACTCATTTGGCGAGGGTAGAGCTAAGGGCTATGAATATGTGCATTATTCTTCAAACCAATATGTTCATAAGTCCTCGAAGAATTTCTGCTTATTCATATGCTTACCTAACCCCTCTTATGTAAAGCGAACTGGTTTGGCCTCTATGCCACCATTCTCGTATGGTGCTCATGAGTGATGAACTCTTTGCACCCCTTGAGATGTGGGTGGTGAAGAAAAGAACTAATCTCTTCTGCAGGTCAGGTCTCGGGCGTGCCTTAACGTCTGAAGAATTTCTTGGGGGCACGACAAAATTGCTTGAAAGGGCCTTGAGGCCAATCATGATGAAATGAACTTTCATTTCACCGTCCTCATCTTGCTTATATGAATCTTGGTGATGAAATTCATCGATGAACTTGATATCATATTCTTCAGCGATGAAGTATATGAGATCGTAAGTTGTACTAATTCATCTGCGGGATGATCAACCCAAAAGCCAGCGAGTGGGTTCTCGATAGTGGATGTACAAATCACATATTGGTGACAAGAATCTATTGATGGATGCTCCTTATCACCGTCACATCTGAAGCATATCATCTTTGCTTGACAAAGGAAAAAGTCAGGTATTGGGTCTTGGTAAGGTTGCTATCTCTAAGGACATGCACATGGACAAAGTCATGCTTGTTGAGTCCTTAGGATACAACCTCATGTCGATCTCAATGCTTTGTGATCTTGATATGGTAGTTATCTTTGGCAAAATATCGTTGTGTTGTGATTATGGAAGGTGACAATTCCAAAGTCTTGAAGGCTTTAGGAGAGGAGACTTGTATATTGTTGATTTCTCTCTCAGGACCACAACCGCCGTATGTCTACTTGCAAAAGCTTGAAGGCTGGCTATGGCATCGGCGACTTAGTCACGCAGGCATGAGGAATTTGAACACGCTTGCAAAGAAGAAGCATGTCATTGGCATTGAGAATGTCAAATTCCTCAAGGATCACTTTGTGGAGCTTGTGAAGCTGGAAAAATGACCAAGGCCAAGCATCCAGTGAAGACTATCATGACCACTACTCGTCCCTTGAATTGCTTCACATGGACCTCTTTGGTCCCAATCATTACTCAGTTTGTCGTTAATGATGCATCTCTATATGGCTTTGTTATTGTTGATGATTACTCTCATTACACATGGGTACACATTGTTACTTACAAAAATCAAGTGCGGAAGTCTTCAAGCGATTTTCCTCGAGGGCTTCAACTAACTTTGGTGTGAAGATCAAGCACATCGGGAGTGACAATGGGCTGAGTTCAAAATTCGGTCTTGATGACTATCTTGATGAACTTGGTATTACTCATGAGTTATCTGCTCCTTATACTCCTCGGCAAAATGGCGTCGTGGGCGCAAGAACAGAACTCTTGTTGAGATGGCTCGCACTATGCTTGATGAATACAAAGCGCCTAGTCGTTTACGGATTGAAGCAATCGACACTGCGTGCCACATCATCAGAGTATATCTTCACAAATTCTTCAAGAAGACTGCCTATGAACTCCTCAGCGACAAGAAACCTAATGTAAGTTATTTCAAAGTCTTGATTGCTAAATGCTGGATTAGAGATCCTCTCACAACTCTAAATTTGCACGAAAGCACATGAAGGTTTTATGCTTGGTTACGGAAAGGACTCGCACACCTCTGAGTCTTCAACATCACTCTACACAAGATTGTTGACACTATAGATGTGCGGTTCGATGAAACTAATGGCTGCATAAGAGCACCTACCTTCTGTGTTAGATGAACCAGCACCTGAGGATTTGATCAGGTTCAAGGCAACTGAGGATGTCATTCCTACTGAAGAAACTGTTGAAGAATTCATTCCTATCTGTGAAAACGTCGAGTGATGCACTGAAGATAATCTTTGAAGAAAATGGTCTTTGAGAAAATGATCAAATTCCTCGGCGACAACCAGCTCATCCTCGCGTTGCAAAAGAAGTGCAAGTGGAGAAGATCATCGATGACATTAAAGAGCCAGGTCCTCTCTGCGCTCAAAAGCTTCACATTTATCTAACTTTTGTGGGCACTATGCTTTTGTCTCTATCACGAGCCCACTAAGGTAGATGAAGCATTTACGGGCAGTGGATTCAGGCCATGCAAGAAGAATTACATCGATTCGAGCTCAACAATGTCAGGAAGCTGGTCAAGCGTCAGATCCTCGCAAGCATAATATCATTGGCACAAAGTGGATCTACCGCAACAAGCAAGATGAAAATGGTCTTGTGGTGAGGAATAAGGCCGACTAGTAGCTCAAGGCTACACAGGTTGAAGAATTGATTTCGATGAAACTTTTGCACTGTCGCTAGACTTGAGTCTATTCGCATATTACTCGCCTATGATAACCATCACAATATCACTTTATATCAAATGGATGTGAAAAGTGCATTCCTCAATGGTAAGCTTGAGGAAGAAGTATATGTTGCTCAACCCCCAGGTTTTGAAGATCCAAAGAATCCTGACAAAGTCTTTAGACTCAATAAGGCCCTCTATGGCCTCAAGCAAGCCCCTCGGGCGTGGTATGAGACATTGAAAGAATTCTTTGTGAAGAATGGCTTCACACCCGGTTCACTCGACCCTACTCTCTTTACTAAATCTTATGATGGTGAACTGTTTGTGTGCCAAATATATGTTGATGATATTATCTTTGGCTGTCTTGACCAGCGTTATAGTGATGAATTTGCCTACATGATGAGTGAAGAATATCAAATGTCTATGATGGGAGAATTGAAATTCTTCTTAGGTCTTCAAATTAATCAACAATACAATAGCATATTCATATCTCAGGAGAAATACCTCAAAGATGTCCCGAAGAAATTCGGCATGCAAGATTGCAAAGGTGTCAAAATTCCTATGCCCACAAATGGCCATCTATGCACTGATGAAAATGGTATTGACTTCGATCACAAGGTATACCGCTCCATGATTGGTTCTTTATTGTACTTATGTGCATCTAGGCCAGATATAATGCTTGGTGTTTGCATGTGTGCCCGACTTCAAGCTACACCGAAGGAATCACACCATAAAGCTGTGAAGCATATTCTTCGATATCTAGCTCACACACAAACACTAGGATTATGGTACCCCAATGGCTCTACTTTTGATCTCATTGGTTATTCTGACTCTGACTATGCTGGTGATCATGTGGACCGAAAGTCAACATCTGGTACTTGTCATTTCCTCGGACGATCTTTGGTGCATTGGTCCTCGAAGAAAGCGAGCTGCGTATCCTTTCTCTCTGCGGAAGCTGAATACATTGCTGCTGGCTCGTGTTGTGCTCAATTGCTATGGATGAAGCAAACTCTCAAGGACTACGGCATCAACATGAAGAATGTGCCTCTCTATTGTGACAATGAGAGTGCCATCAAGATTACTCACAACCCAGTTCAGCACTTTCGAAGACAAAGCACATTCAAATTCGTCATCATTTTCTTCGTGATCATGTGTTGAAGGCGACATCTCCATCGAGCACGTGAAGGCGAAGAACAGCTAGCTGATATCTTCACTAAGCCCTTGGATGAAAAGAGATTTAGCAAGTTGCGTTGTGAGCTAAATATCTTAGAATCTTGAGCGTTCTTTGAAAAGGACACACATCCTAACACTTATGCAAAATTGATGACTTAGATGTGCAACACATGAAGAAGCGTTTTATTCAATCAATGAAGAATAACACTCTAAATGTGAAGAAATTAATGAAGAGTTTGATTCTCGAGAACCCTCGACAATTATGCAGCGATGTCTGAAATCATCATTCTTATCTGGTGGGTCATGCCACCACCAAAGTTGAAAATCTTCAATTTGAGTTTTCCTCGGTTTTGAAATTCTTTAGTTTTCAAATTCTTCAACTTTGCAAAATCTTCCTTTATTTACATCGTCTTTCTTCATTGGCTATATATATATATATATATATATATATATATATATATATATATATATATATATATATATATATATATATATATATATATATATATATATATATATATATGGTTTATGTCCTCTCTGACATTCACTTATGGCTAATTCTTCAAGTCACTTTTTCGCTAAGTGAATGTGATCGGACCCTTCCCCTCTATGCTATACTCAACCCAATCTATTCACAAATTCTTCATATGCGTTCTATTTTGAAACTTCGTTCAAAATCTTCACTATGTCCTTGATAGCTGAAGAAATTTGAGCGGAACTTTAAAACTGATCTTATCAAACTTTCGGTTTTGCCGCTCAAACCGTTCCGCATCCACGATACATTATTTTACTCACCCAGGATCGTACGATCTCCACTACCGATACGTGGATGACACATGTCGTGAGAAGGAAATGGTCGAGGGCATGTTAGTCCTAAATCTTGACCGATCCGTTTTTCACCGTGTCTATAAATACCCTCTCCCTTCCTCACTTCTTTTACTCCGCTCGACATCTTTCTCCCTTTCGAGCTCCTCAAACCCTAAGCGCCGCCCTTCTCCATAAATCGCCCGGTGAAGAAAAGCTTCTTGCCTCGACCTCGTCGCCCGACGTACTTTCGCCGACCCGGAAATCCTCACTCCGCCACCGCCGTAGCTGTCTTCCTCCGCCAAGTTAGGCGTGGAAGATCTGAACAGACGAACTTCCCAACTGTTCTTCTCGGTTAATCGTGTTCTTCACTTGAGTAATTAAAATTTACTTTTATTACTGCTTTGATTCTCAAACCTTCTTGAAAATCTTCAAAGGTGTTTATTCTTCAAATCTTCACACATATGAACACCTCAAATCTCTTGATTCGTTTCTCTAAGCAATGATTTTCTTCAAGATTCCTCAATTTTGTGGATCCTCGATCTATACAACTCTGGAACCTAAGACAAAAGAGCGCTTAGTGAAATTCTTCAAGACTCATCTGGTCAAAATCCTCAAAACTTGTTCTTTTTGAAAAACCTTACGAAGCATATGACCTCTCAAATTCCTGCAACTATACTCTGTTCACGGTACACATGTCATTCTGCTGAATCACTAGGTTCTCATCAACTTAACTCATTTGCAGCGTTCCTCGAAGAAAAACTGCATACTTCTTGAGAGAACTCAATTGTTCAAATTCCTCAAGCTGAAGAACATGGCGGGGCGGTAGAAAGCCACGAAAGGAGGAAAGAAACCTGAGGTTATGACTGCGTTTGAAATCCACGAGAAATCTATCTTGACTTTGCACGGATGAAGAAAACAAAAATCAGCGCAAGAGTGCGTATTCATAAGATTGAGCGGAGATGGGCACGGGAATGGAGGAATACAGATATGTAACTCCTAAGTACATGAAGAAATTAGCTCTTAATCCTCCATGCCCAAGAGCTCCTTTGGCACCTGGTCAAGTAGCTGATCCCACAAGCATCAAGCGAGGTGAGGACTTTCACGATGAATGGGCTAAGCGCCAAGCAAAATTGGCAAAACAAGCCAAGGAGGCAGTGAAGAAATTCAATGAGGATTACGCTGCTGCTCACTCTCTTGAGGCCTCGGTCAAACCGAGAAATCCATGCCAAAGCCTGCTCATAAGCCAAGTGCTTCACCATCTAGCCCTCACGGCCAAGTTCCTCGGCTGACACCCTCCAAGCAAATTCCTCACCTGCTGCTGCTCACCAAAGTCCTCAACAGCTCCGTCAAAGTCTTGATCCTGTGCACCTGGCTACATGTCAAAGGACTGCTGGCTTCTCAATTGACCTCGAGCGTTTCGCAAGTTCCTCGGCCGCTCCCATTTCTTCAATCGGCCCGACTCGGTTGAAGACCAAAGCAACAACTGGGCGAGGTCCTCGGCCTAGCCCAAAGAAGAAAGCAGGTTGCATTCCATGTGCCATCGATGATGAAGCATCGATGATGAACTTGCGAAATCATCGAGACCGTCAAGAAAAAGGCCGCTAGAGCCAAAGGCACATCTGTGCCCTTGCTGTTGGATCGAAGAAAGTCCTCGACTATATTGATCTACGGCACAAGGATCCCAATACACCTATGCGACTTTCATCGACACTGGACAAAGTCATATGTTGACTCACTTCATCGCTGAAGAAAAATGGAAGTTTGAAGGCAAGGGAAATCAAAAGGCTCAATACTGAAAGGAGAAGTTCGAAGAAAAGCGTTGTCAAGATGACACTGAGGAGCTTCTCAAGGTCGGACTGAAATTCAAGACCTCGGCAAAACTTGATTCCTATTATGCTGATTGGCAAGGCCAAGGTCAGATTTGTGAACTGAGCGAAGAAATTCCAAATGTTGCAGCCCGAGTGCAACATGAAATTCCTCGAGCTGAAGCCTCAGCCCAACCGGTGAAGAACATGCGGCACCGCTGATGGCGTTCAACTGCTGATGAAAATGCTAGTTCGAGGGCTGATGATCCCATTCTAGCGGCGAAGAAATTGCGGGGCACCCACTAGTGGTGCGCTGAAGAAACTGCTCAAGGCAGGCAACTGCATCGATTGCGCTGAAGAAACTGAACCAAATTCCTCGGCTCCTCTGCGCCAACTCCAACTCCAATTCTTCCATCGCCTCGATGTGAAGAAAACCAAAACTACTGAGCGAGCTGCTGTGAAAAAAGGAAAGCATCAGCTGCGTCAGATTCTTGACTGCGAAGAAAATAGGGCCTATGACCAGCTCATCGAAAATTCAATTGATCTGTTCCAATCTCCTCCATGCCATCAAAGGGCGTTGTTCCTTTTGGAAGACTATGAGATCCCAATGGATCGATGAAGAACATCATACTGCTGCCGTGAGAGTAGATTGATGAAGAAATTGAAGTGGGCGCAATCCCTTCAACCCAGTCATTTCCTCACCAATGCCTCGGTTCACGGTGAAGAGGCTGGTGTTGAGAAGTGAAGATGAAGATGTCGATATTGGATGCACCACACCGTGATGAATGATGACTTTTGGGAGCGTGCATCCCAATACTCCTCTCTTCACCCGCTCCAACAGATTCCTCGGTCCCTTGCACAAACAGTCCAAATGGACTCTGAAGAAACTCAACCCACTAGTTACATGCATGAAGAAATTCCAGCCACTAGTCTTGATAAAACTGCTTCTTGCTGATCCTCGGGCGCATCTGTTGAGAACAAGAAATTCCTCGACTGAAGAACCTGAACTTGCGATTCTGAGGTGGTGATGCAACTCACTGACACCCTCTACCCAAGCAAAAGAATCCGTTCTCAAGCAAGCAAAAGTTCAAGGCTGAAGATTTCTTTGCGAGCACGTGTTCTTCATGACTATAATCCATATGATTACGCTCGCATTAGGAAGAGGCGTTTACGGACTGCCGGCCAAGCCAACTTCTATTCCTCGGTGCTCTTCAACAAGGATAAAATCTTGATCATGCTCATATTCCTCATGTTGACATGGAGTCGCTGCCGAGCTTTGAGCAGTCCTCGGTGTTCTTCACGGCCAGGACTTCTAAATTTCTGCGATATCGTGGTGGAATGAAGAACTAATTCTTCATTTTATGCACAGCTGCACATCACGGAGGCGCTGAAGGCGTGAACTCATGGGTCTTAGGCTGGATGTGAAAATACTCACTACAAGGCACCGACAACTGAATTGCCCGTGCCTACCACTCGATCCTCCACTTGATGGTGCCGTCGTATCTACAACGAACCAGAACTTTCAAATCACTATATGCAAGTCTTGATGAAGCCTTTGAAGCCAAGGCAGGCCCCAAGAACCAAATTCCTCGTCAAGGAATTATTATATGTGCCTCGGACTGTCTATCGGATTACAGCGAAGACAATGAGTCCTATCAAAGGCCACGACTCGAGCGATGAAGAAGTCGTTGGCATCATGAAGAATATGCTTTTCAACATCATCCATGGCGTTCCGTCAACTTCCATGATTTCTTCATGAGGACTCGGCAAACATAGCTATGTCACCATTTGAGTTGAAGCCTTATCGCCTTGGATTATGAGATTCATCGGGACAAGGTCTTCACTCAATTACAAGGCTGATACTTTGAACAACTGCAGCTACTTGCCCCGATTGAAGTCCTCAAGCGGACATTTACCTCGAGATGATGACAAAGGCAAGGCTCTGCTGTGATCGATGAAAGGCATTCGTCCATTGGATGGACAGTTTAGCAAAGCAGCATCCTACTCCACCAATGATGACTCGCACACATGACTCTGCATAAATACCTCATCAAGCAAAGTCCTCAAGCTCTGCACCGAGGGTGATGGTGATCGTGAGTTACTCCTCGGTCTTCATCGGAAGGTTGATCGTAATCATAAATGGGTCAAGCGTCGGTTTGGTACTTTTCTTCACAACATGACCTCAACACACAATGCGGTGAAGAAAAACCACTACTATCTCCATGAAACCTTCAAAGCGCACAGGTTGTTCTTTCACATGTCTCTGATGAAGAAGAAGCGGCGTCAATGGGACTCAAGGAAGAATTGACTGATCGCACCTCCTCAGAAGAAATACAAGGCGGTCAAAGTTCCTTCCTTGGTGGCCAGCTCCTATTCTTCATCTCGCGACAACGATGAAAATGAAGACTTGGGCGACACGGCGGCTGGTCCCACCAACCGACCCCCAACAATCTTTGGCGCTCCGTCTTCAACTTGAAATTCTTCAGGAGCGTTAGTCCTCAGTTTCGATCCTTTTGGTCATTCGATGACAAAGGGGGAGAAATTTGAGTTAGTCTTCAAGATGGTCTAGCTTATTGCCTATATACAGTTATTTATTCTTGTTAAGTTACAACTCTCGTTCTTACGAACTTTTATTGGATCGAGTTGTAATCTTAAACCCGATGGTGCTTTGATACTTTTGATGCATTATGCTCTTGCACTATGCTCGATTCTCTTGAGCTCCTTGAAAATCTTCATAGCAAATCGATTTGGGCTCGATACTCTTGATCGTTATTTTGCATACTCTGTATAACATCAAGAACCATATTTCATCATGCATTTCAAATTCTTCATATTATATGTCAAATCGTGTATGAATTACAAGATATAGGGAGATCTCCATGATTCAATTCTTCAAATGTGCATTGCCTCAAAAGCAAATTCCTCACTATGCACATCCTCGGGGAGTTCTTCTATATCTTGCAATCAAATTCCTCATTATCAGTATTTACACTTCATATGTTTATCCCGTTGAAAACTTAACCTATATTGTCATCAATCAGCAAAAGGGGAGATTGTAAGTGCATCTAGTGCCCTTAGTGATTTTGGTGTATTGAAGACTTATAGGTTAAGGAACTAATCTCGTTTGTGAGTGTACACAGGTCTATAAGTCTATGAGGAGTTTGATATTTACGGAGAAAGTCGACCCTAAAATGAAGCTCTTCATTTGAAGACTTTGATATTACGAAGACTTTAGAAGACTTTGAAAGTGAAGAAATTGGTGTGACCTTGAAGACTTGGTATTCATCGAGGAACATGAAGCGTGAAGACTTTTGTTTTCGTAGTTTCATTTTCTCTTTCTTAAGTCATAGGAAACACCGTCTTTTTTAAAAGGAATTCGAGAAATACTAAGGAAAAATTTCCATGTGATGCTCAACTCAAAATCCTACACCTACCAATCCCTTGAGTGAAGCCTTTGGAAATCTCATACAGTTCAGTCAATTTCTTGATGTGAGGCGAAGTTCTTACAGTGTTGAGAATTTATTCGGCGAGGAGTTAGGAATTCGCCGGTCGGATTACCTACAGTGAGGATCATGATAGCCTTGAGGAATTTGAGAGTCAAATTTCCGACCGTTCTTTATCTTCTTGGCTTGACTGTCCCAAAATATCTTCTCCACCTAACGGTCATATCATTGAAGGGCATTTATGTCTTATCATGTCGGGCTGCTCCTAGGCTATAAATAGCCGCCCCTACAACCACTAGCTGGTTGGCTGCTCCAAGAAGAACTTGACACTTGTCATTTGAGAGCAACCCATCCTCAGGGACTTTGAGCAAAAATCATCAGTGAGGAAAACACAAAAACCAAACCCTACAAACCCAAAGTGATTGAGCATCCTTGAAGAAATTGATCCTGCGTGGATCCGGGCTTATTACCTTTGAAGACTGTGCTTCTTCCAGACGGTTAGGCGTCATGGTCTAGAACATCAAGAGGAATTGTGGATGCCCGGTGACCAAGTCATGAAGGTTTGGAAATCGCTGAAGACTTACCACAGTGATTGGGCGAGTGCATGTGACCTTAGTTCAAGGAGAATCTGGTGAGGACTTGGTGTCTGAGCTGCGTGCTCGGTTGGGTGTCGGGGCTGTGTGTCCTCGAGTTTAAATACTCAGCCGCTCCAACCAGGCGTACAAGCTGAGACAAGAGTTGGAACTAGTCTACCAAATCATTGTCTTCACCAACCTAACTGGTTCTATTTCATCAACCCTTTCATTTCCTCATTCTTGTGTTGAGTGTTTGTTCATATCTGTGTTTGAAGACTTTGGTGAAGACTTTCTCAATTTCCTCGGTTCAATTTCTTGATCTGTTTGTCTTCATCTTGTGTTATCCTGTGATTCGCTTTACGTACTCTGTGCTAGTCTTCATTTCATCATGATGACCATGTGTGTATTCTGTTATGCTTACTTCTGAGTACTTATTCCGCTGCAAGTAGTTCTTAGCTAAGGAATTTCCTCACGGCAAATTCCTCGGTGAAGAATTCATAAAATCACGTATTCACCCCCCCTCTAGTCGATATAGCACTTTCAAGATTTCATGGCCTCAAGCCATTTTGCGAATCTGGGCTCATCATCACTTCCTCATAGTTCGTGGGTTCGCCATGGTCAAGTAACATGACTTCGAATAGGATTACCGTACCACTCTAGTGCGGATCTCACTCTGGTTGATCTCTGAAGTTGTAATAACTTGATCGGCGAAGTTTCATGATCATTATCATTAGCTTCCTCACTGATTGGTGTAGTCATCACAGGCACGGTTCTTGTGATGAACTACTTTCAATAAGGGAGTAGGTATAGATTACCTCATCAAGTTCTACTTTCCTCCCACTCACTTCTTTCGAGAGAAACTCCTTCTCTAGAAAGGATCGAATTAACAACAAAATTTTGCCCTCGGATCTGTGATAGAAGGTGTACCCAATAGTCTCTTTTGGGTATCCTATGAAGACACATTTCTCCGATTTGGGTTCGAGCTTATCTGGTTGAAGTTTCTTCACATAAACATCAGCCCCAAACTTTAAGAAAGCGACAACTTTGGTTTCTTGCCAAACCACAGTTCATAAAGGCGTCGTCTCAGCGGTTTTGATGGTGCCCTATTTGATGTGAATGCGGCCGTCTCTAAAGCATAACCGCCAAAGCGATAGCGATAAATCAGTAGAGACATCATAGATCGCACCATATCTAGTAAAATGCGATTACGATGTTGGACACACCATTACTGTTGTGGTGTTCGGGTGGCGTGAGTTCTTGAAACTATTCGCATTGTTTCAAATGTAGACCAAACTTCGTAACTCAAATATTCTCCTCCACGATCAGATCGTGAAACTTTATTTTCTTGTTACGATGATTTTCAACTTCACTCTGAAATTCTTTGAACTTTTCAAAAGTTTCAGACTTATATTTCATCAAGTAGATATACCCATATCTGCTTAAATCATCTGTGAAGGTGAAAATAACGATATCATCCCTGACTTCAACATTCATCGGACCACATACATCTGTATGTATGATTTCCAACAAATCTGTTGCTCTCTCCATCGTTCCGGAGAAGCGGTATTTTAATCATCTTGCCCATGCGTACGGTTACTTAAGTGCCAAGTGATTCATAATCAAGTGATTCGAGAAGTCCATCGGTATGGAGTTTCTTCATCGCTTTACACCAATATGACCCAAGCGGCGGTGCCACAAATAAGTTGCACTATCATTATCAACTCTGCATCTTTTGACTTCAACATTATGAATATGTATCACTACTATCGAGATTTAATAAAATAGACCACTCTTCAAGGGTGCATGACCATAAAATATATTACTCATATAAGCAGAACAACCATTATTCTCTTATTTAAATGAATAACCGTCTGCATCAAACAAGATCCAGATATAATGTTCATGCTCAACGCTCGTGCCAAATAACAATTATTTAGGTCTAAAACTAATCCCGATGGTAGATGTAGCCGACCGTGATCACATCAACTATGGAACCATTTCCCGCAGCATCGTCACCTCGTCCTTAGCCAATCTTAAGCAATCCGTAGTCACTGTTTGAGTTGCAAATATTAACAGAACCAGTATCAAATACCAGGTACTACTGCGAGCATTAGTAAGGTACACATCAATAACATGTATATCACATATACCTTTGTTCACCCCATCCTTATCGTGGATTTGTCCGGCGGATGTTCTTAGTGTCGAGGACTTAGTCGTGAGGCCAGCGCATCTATGTGGTAGCTTGAGAGGGTTGGCGGAATTGAAGGCGCAACACAAGACGATTCTGGTTTAAACGACTTGGACCCGGAAACATCATCCGGTAAAAACCCTACATGCTGTTTGAGGCTAGGTCTCATTATCATCACGAGGGAGTCGCCGTAAAGCTGGATCTCCTTTTTGTGTCTAGCCCTAAGATTGTTTCTTCTTGCTTGTAGCCTGTCCCTCTTTGGGAGCCCTGCCCCTCCTTATATATGTTGGAGGCGGGTTACATGGAGTCCTATTAGGATTAGGACTAGTCTATCTCTAATGCAAACCGGATACAAGTCTGGACTTAACTCCTTGTAAGGTAAATATTCCTCATGCCTTTCCTCTTAAACCCATTTAAAATAGTTGAACGGCCTTCATGAACCGCCAGACGGAACCCACCGAGTCTTGTCGCTCCTCGACCCGTCCTTGGGTCACCATGATTACAGCGTCTGGCGGGTTCTTTGGTAAATGCAGTGCAGGCTGGTCACCGGATGAATATCACCAAGTGCGGTAGGACCTCAAATAAACCGCCAAGTCCGGCGGGTTAACTTCGGCCGGTTTACTTCTGAGGTATATCCCGACATTAGCCCCAAGTTTAGCTTGGATTTATCCATAGTAAACTTATGCTATAAAATAAACACCAGAACAAATTTGGCAGGTTGTGCTCCGGGTTATGAATTCTTGTAGACGGCACTTTTGATCGTCCTTAAGTCATTTGTCATTTCCTCCTTCTAGAAAATCCGGGTCAATAACCAACTTCATACTCAAATTGCTGATGTTGGCTTTTATAGAAAAATATTATGAAGAATAATCTACTTGAGTCGGCTTCCAAAGCGCGGTTTAAGAAATATTGGTCTTGAAATACTCATCGATATTCAACGGTTTGAAGATCTGAGAGAACTTGCTGGTTTTATCATTGCCAAAAGGCGCCGGGTTATAAAAACTTGATAATTTGAGTCATGATTATTTGCGGACACGGTTCATGATTGTTTATAGCGGTTCATGATTATTAATGGCGTCGGGTTGCAGCCACAGAGGTCATAATGATTGGTGACGTCGGTCAACCTAGTTTGCTCAATCGAGAATTTGAAAATATTTCTTGATAATAATATAATACCTTAGCCCCAAGACTTTGAAGCAGAACAAAGTGGTGGCTTAATACTTTCTTGATATAAATACTGCCACTTTCAAAGAAATCCATGTTGTTCATCGGTGACTAGTAAAACTGAATACTCCATACTATACTTAGCCCCCAAGTGCGGGTTGTCATGCTTGCGGCAACCTTGGACTTATAATTATCTTATACTCATAAAAACTTCAACCGATGTAGCCCCCAAGGGCGGGTCATTATGCAATAATGAGCAGGGACTTTAGTAGGTGTAATCATGTAGATTTGAGCAATGATGTGTAGCCCCAAGGGCCTGATCGTAAGATAATATTGAGTTGGGACTTAATATATACTTCCTTTGAAAATAACATCATATGATGTAACCCCCATCATGGGACTTGAATCCACGTCCACAAGGTTAAGAGCCTTGTGCTTTACCAACTGACGATGGACCCTTCCATATAATGAATAAAAAGCTTTGTACCTTCAAGCTGTTGGCAGGGAGCAATTGGTAGCCCCAAAGGCCGACTCATTATAATATGATGAGTCGGGTCTTCAATAATATGAGCAAAAATTACTTTGCATTAGCCCCAAGTGTTATGGTGCATGCTTGCAGCGACATGAGAATTGCATATTTCATATAATCTCAACTTAAATAATGTGGCCCCCAAGTGTTGAGATTCGTAAGTAGCTGCGGCGACTGGGACTATTCCCTCCATTGTAGAATAAATCATACCCATTGATGAAATAATAGCCATTCTTGTTTGAGCGACTTTGAAAACCTCAATCATAATATTGGTTATTGATAACCATAATAAAAAATCTAGCCATATTGGCTATGCAAGATAATATAATCTAGTATGAAAACCTTATTCATTTAATATCATAATGAAAATTCAGCCAAGTTTGGCTATTTGAAACCAATGATTTATAAGCGCATGATTCAATGGCGCCAATCCAAATATGTCTTTGGTGACTTATAGTCCAAAACCAGGCGGGTTAACAAACACGGATAATTTCTCATCATATCTGGCGACTTATCGTCTTAAAAGCCAGGCGGTTTAATAAACACGGATAATTTATCATCATGCTTTATTCAACCTTTGTCTCTGCATACAACAAGTTTAAAGTGTCTGGCGGTTTACCACGGACAGGTCATAATACTTAACATATAACCCGGGTTTATAACCTAGGCTGCACTTTAAGAATAATCAATGAAATATATCATACGTGTGACATTGAATCACATCATTGGTTTACCAATTTTTTGTAGTAAGAATTCGTAACCCCAATCTTGAGTAATGATAACTCCTTTCATACCGTGTAGGTTTATGATAAACCGTGCGGGTTATGATAAACACCGGTTTAACCATATATATCTTTTGGCGACTGTGTAGTCAAACCAGACCGGGCGGATAGTCTCCGGATTATGATTTGATCATGTCTTGACAATTTGTAATTGAAAGTCAAGCGGGTTAATGAACACGGTTTACTCCATAATAAGATGGTAACATAAAATCAAACCCGGCGAGATAGTCTCGGGATTAGGATTTTACCGTGTTCCGCCAATTTGTAATTGATGATTTGAACCGGTTTAACAATGTCGTTTAAAATGCAGCGAAGTAAAAGTTCTTTAGCAAAAGAACAGAATTCAAGCAAAGACAAAATAAAACCATTGCAAATGAGGCTTTCTTGAGCCGATCGGATGATATCACGATGGTCGGACACGACCAAGCTCCCAATAAGGTGTAGCCATGGTTCAAGTCAGCGGGTCCCTAAGCTGAAACCGTGGCATTATGCCCGATCAAGTGGCGTGGCAATGGTTCGGGTTCGACCAAGCCCCAAGTGACTCTATGGCCTTAGGCGATCAAAAGCCTTGTTGGTTCGAACTTGACCATGTCCCCAAGTGATCACGGTGGCTTTTCGCCTATCAAAAGGTGTTGCATTGGTTGGGACACGACCAAGCCCCCAAGTGATGTTGTGGCACTAGGCGATCAGAGGCGTGGCTATGGTTCGGATCGACCAAGCCCCAAGTGATGTTGTGGCATTGAGCCGATCAAGAGGTGTGACTACGGTTGAGACATGACCAAGCCCCAAGTGATCAATAAGCCAATAAGGCATGATACCCATGTTTGAACCGGCGCATCATGGCAGCAGGTCCTCTTTGACACCTTTTAACTTATTGTAGAAATAAATCCTTCTTGAACGGGATTTTGAACGGATATCGAGCTTCAAAGCTTTATGGAGACATCTTTCCTTGAACGGATTTTAAACCGGAATCTTCATTTCAGCGAAAATTTTACGGCTGGCCTTTAAACTCGAACTGCGAAGCTAATTCCTTTTGAACGGACATTTTTTAAGCGGAGTTTTAGAGCTTGAGCTTTGCGGGAGAACAGATTTCCCTTGAACGGTTGTAACCGGATATTTGAGAGCTTGATGAGACTAACTTCCCTTGAACAGGATTTTAAGCGGAATCCTTTTACGATGACCGGGACCTCTTCATTGAGTCCGGATTTTGTAACTGTCATATACTTTCTAAGCGGAAATTTTACGTGACCTTTAAGTTTTATCAATATAACAAGGAGCCTCCAAGACGGGTTATCTTTCCTCCATCGTCCTAGGGTTCTTAATTTTGCTGAAATTGGCAAGATTCTTTGAGTCATGTCATCGTAGCCCCGAGTTTCAAAAGTGACTCGAGGAGTTGGCTTGAGACTCTTCATATGTGAACCGTGATGTAAACGGCATAAGTTGTATATCGCCGGTGTTGATAGCCCGATGTGAATCGCGAAGATTGATGTAGCTGCGGCGGGTTATAAATGATCCGGTATGAGCGTGTTCGACAACTTCGTTCGGTTCCTTCAAGCTGGTGATTTGAAGTTAACCAAGCTGTAGTGGCGGCGACTTGTCTTTGCCCATTGAGCCATCGGTGTAAGCGGCGGCTGAATGATAATTTGCCTCCAATTTGTTAGAGAAAACCGGACTACTAGCGGTGGCGGCTTTTTATTCAATAAATAGCTCATGCAAGCGAATCTTTGCCCGGCGTGTTGATGTGAAGGGCGGGCTTGAGCGGCGATTCGCACAGCCATTAATAACAAGCGAGACATGATCTGACAAGCTGATATGGACCGGACCGCAAGGGGCAGCAGCTTTGTCGTCCATTCATCTTGTGATCGTCCCTGATTATCACGGTAGGATATTATCAACCCGTGCTCCGTATCCGTGGTATAAACCACATTTGTAATGTAATGGTCCTGTATATAAAATATACAAATCAAAGTAATTTGTCCTTTAGTAGAAATAATAAAATAAATTTGGATGGACATCACGATATTTTAGTCGGTATTGATAAGTGTTGATGGCACGGTCATAATATGACTTTTTAAGCTCAGTTTAATTATAGCGTCCAAATCCTATTTTTGCGTTTCTGGAAAACTTGAAGCGAGGGGCGGCGGTTTGTCTCGGCAGTATAGGAAGGATCCGGTGAATAGAGGACCGGCTCGGTAGCGACAGGTTAATGAAGCAAGGCCGGGCGCTCGATCGGTTTATCCGGCGGCGCCTTTATGACCACCAGGCGGCGACTTTCAGATGAGTAAGCTGAGGCGGCGACTCCGGAATCGATGACTGTTTGCGAGGAGCTGCGAGCGGAGCTGACCGGCGAACAGCACTGCGGCGGCGAGGCCTTGACCATGGGATCGGCTACGGGCGCTCTCTGGCGCTGGATGTATGCATCGTGTGGCGGTTTGAGGCTGGAGCAGCGGTGGGAGCCGACCAGCGAATGCGGGCACCTGCGGGAAACCCGACCAGTGGCCGAGGAGGCGAGGGAAGAGGCAGAAGCCTGCTCGGGCGAAGCGCGTGGCGGCTCGGGCGTGGACAACCCAACCACGCAGCGGCGGAGGCTCATTGCATAGTGGTGGGCGAGAGGCAGCGGCGAGGCGTGTGGCAGCGCAGCCGTGGAAGCGAAGCGTCGAAGGCTCGCTGCAGGAAAGAACAGGCATGGCGACCCAGCGACCGGCGCGGCGACAGGCGGCTCATCGGAGGAGGCCATGGCGATTGGAAATGAGGTTACGCGGTCGAACTTGGCTCTACTCGGTGCAAGCGTGCGTGGTCAATCTCCGGGCTATGGCGGCGGATAAACATGTAGCCTACAGATTGGCGGAGCGCGCACACGGGAAATAAAACCGACCGCGCCGGTTTATATGAAACTCTCGGAGACTCGTGGCAAAGCGGCGCAACAACAGAGGCGGCTCCCGGCAGCGGCGACTTAGAGACGGAAAAGCTGGCGGGTGGTGATTCATCGCGTTGGAGGTGGAGCAGCGATTTTACGTGTTGGCGGTTGAGAAGATGATGAGACGGCGTCGACTTCGTCATGTGGCAGCGCAAGAGGCGGCGTTGGAGTATAGCGGCGGTGGGTCAATAGCAAAGCTAATGTCAATATCTACTATATGATTCACGTTAAACCTTTCCGGTCTCCGTGTTCGAGGCCATATCTGTATATGCTAGGCTCGTCAAGTTTAACACAGTATTCTGCATGTGCAACTGTTTTTGCACCGTTGTATTTGAGCGTAGAGCCTATCACACCCGATCATCACGTGGTGTCTCGGCATGAAAGAACTTCATAGCGGTGCATACTCGGGGAGAACACTTCTTGATAATTAGTGAGAGATAATCTTAAAATGCTACCCTCAATCAAAGCAAGATAAGATGCATAAACGATAAACATCACATGCAATCATTTTAAGTGATATGATATGGCCATCATCATCTTGTGCATGATATGATATGACATGATATGATATGGCATGTTCACAACTATTTGTGTAAACTAAGCAGAAACCATTCCAGCAAATAAGAAGTAACGCAAGCTAGACACCACATGAAAGATGTAACCAATATGACTCTGTCAAGTTAAAAGCGTCCCATCATAAATGGAATTTCAACAAATTAGAAGTAGCGCATGCTATAAATCATATGAAAGATGCAACTAATATACGCATGCGCATATACTAAAGGTGTCTCGTCATATTGGTTGATGATGGATACAAGAAAAACAATAGTTTTATGTAAGGGCGTGCTTAATAGACAGATGTACTATGTACTAAATATAGGAAGGCATGTCACATTAACAGTTATAGTGTCACATTTACATGAGTATAAGCTAAGCGAGACTAGCACATGCGGTTTAACCAGATTGGAAGAATTACAATCTAGACACCATATACAACATGCAACCACATATCACGCTGCCAAGTTAGAGCAAGCACCTGCGATGCTAGTGTAGAAATGCTTTAATCAACTCTGAGCTCGTTCACTATCTTCATCTAGCATTTACATTCCTTGAGAATCATGTCGGGGAGGTGACGCTGCATTCTTTAGATGAGGGTAGTCCCCTTGCCTGCCTCGTCATAAGTGATTGATGAGGATACACAAGAACATTAGTTTGATGTAAGAACATGGTTAATACAGCAGATGTACTAGTATGTACCAAAAACAGAAAGGCATGTCATATTCAAAGGTATAATGTGTAAGCTAAGCGGATGCAATTTAACCAAATTGGAAGCGGTATTACAAGCTAGACATCCGGTGGAGTGGTGAACATGATCATTGAGGAGTCCGGACTAGGGGTGTCGGATAGCGGACTATCGTCACGGCGGACTCCAAGACTATGAAGATACAAGATTGAAGACTTCGTCCCGTGTCCGGATGGGACTTTCCTTGGCGTGGAAGGCAAGCTTGGCGTCTGGATATGTAGATCTCCTACCATTGTAACCGACTCTGTGTAACCCTAACCTATCCGGTGTCTATATAAACCGGAGGGTTTTAGTCCGTGGGACGAACAACAATCATACCATAGGCTAGCTTCTAGGGTTTAGCCTCCTTGATCTCGTGGTAGATCTACTCTTGTACTACCCATATCATCAATATTAATCAAGCAGGGTAGGGTATTACCTCCATCGAGAGGGCCGAACCAGGTAAAAACATCGTGTCCCTTGTCTCCTGTTACCATCCGCCTAGCGCACGATTCGGGACCCCCTACCGAGATCCGCGGTTTGACACCGACATTGGTGCTTTCATTGAGAGTTCCTCGTATGCGTCACCGATAGGCCCGATGGCTCCTTCGATCATCAACAACAGCGCGGTCGGGGTGAGACTTTTCTCCCGGACAGATCTTCGTGTTGGCGGCTTTGCTGCTGGGCCAATTAAGCAGCCATCTGGAGCAGATCGAAAGCTCGCCCCTGGCCATCAGGTCAGATTTGGAAGTTTGAACTATCGGCCGATATCGCGGAGACTTGATCTTGACGGATTGAGCGCGCAACCAAGCGTGCCGCCTTGTCTCGATGGGCATGATCTAGCTCTGCGGCGAGCGGTGCCACGGAGGCGCACCGATATCCGCTCCGACCCTTAATCCGGGCGGATTCCCGATCGAGGGCGAGTGGTTGGACACCGCCTCGGGGCTACAATCTCTGGCGATCGGGCGAACTCCATCCCTGTCGCTGCGAAGACCTCGACTCCGGTGCGGACTCCTCTCCGGACTCCGAACCCTCGCGCCCCCCAATCGAATCCGATTGGGCGCCCGGTCATGGAGTTCACTGCCGCGGACATCTTTCGGCTTTTCGCCCTTTGGCGACATCCTGAATTCACTAAAGTCTCTCTCTTTATCCGGAGAGCCTGGCGGACTACGGACAGGAAGGTTGGGATGCGGACGGCGAAGAAATTCAACGCCCACCACCACCCACTTTGTAGCCCTTGTCGATGATTTAACCGACATGCTGACTACGACTCGAAGACATCGGCGGTATGGGCGGCGATGCGGAGGCGACCAAGACCAGCGCCTACGAGAGGCCGCTGGAAGGCCACCTCGTCATATGACATATATATGGTGGACATCCCAAAAGATGGGAGCAGCGATGGAACAACGGAGGATGACCCCTCAAGAAACAGCGAAGCGCCCGGCGTCGTGGCGCCGCTCTAAATCCGCCACAATAAAAGCGGTGATTCGGCACGGAGATAATAACACCGGACGGTGCGAAGAACCCCCTCGGCGGGACTCAGCGCGGGAGGAGGAGAAGCAAGTCCGCCTGACGGTCTGGCAGAAAAAAGAGGTTGAGGGCGATAATTATCGCCTCCCTCCGAAGATGAGGCAAGCCTCGGCGACGGCAATTTGTCGTGCACGAGGATCCCGCCGAACAGGGGCGTTTCAAGCGCGGGCTTATAGCCACGGCAAGCAGCCTCAAGAAAAAGCAGCAACAACTTAGAGCTGATCAAGACCTGCTAGGTGACGGATGGGTGAAGTCCTTGCAGCGAAGAGTATGAACTCGAGCGCCCTCAAAAGCTACCCCAAGCGCAGGCCGTTGCCTCGACTAGAGGAGGAAGCACCCAAGTCACCGGCGCATGACATGGCAGACCGGCCACCCGTGGCGTGACGAAAAGCCTCTCGGCCCTCCGCTCAAGCCACACCCGGCGCGCTCAAAAAGTACCAAGGCGCGGGAAAGCGCGCGGACTTGCGAGATATATTGGAGGATAAGGCAAAACATACAAGATCGATCTACGGATCGCGTGGGCGCCAACAATGCGGGATGATTACCGTCGCGCGGATCAGCAAAACCGGCGGGCGAACACGATGAACAAAGCTCATATGAGCTACGTCGTGATATAGCCCAATCTGAGGCGCCGCACACCCACTATGCTTCACGGATGAAGTAATGGATCATCAAATCCCGAGGGCTTCAAACCCGTAAACATCGAATCATACGATGGTACCACAGATCCTGCTGATGCGGATCGAGGATTATCTCCTCCATATCCACATGGCCCGGTGATGATCTACATGCCATCAAATACCTCCCTCAAGCTTAAAGGACCAGCTCGACATTGGCTCAATAGCTTGCCGGCAGAATCAATTGGTTGTTGGGAGGACACGGAAGCCGCATTCCTTGATAACTTCCGGGGCACATATGTGCGACCACGAGGCGCCGATGACCTTAGCCACATAATTCAGCAGCGGAAGAATCGGCGGACAATTACGGACTCGGTTCCTAACAAAGAAAAATCAAATCGTTGTTGTCCGGATCACGAGGCCCTTGCAGCCTTCAAACATAACATCCATGACGAGTGGCTTGCCCGGCACCTAGGACAGGAAAAGCGAAATCTATGGCAGCCCTCACAACCCTCATGACTCGCTTTTGTGCGGGAGAGGACAGCTGGCTAGCTCGAAGCAACAACTTGGCCAAACATCACGATAGTCCGGATACCAAGGACAGCAATGGCGGTCGCGTCGCAACAAGAACAAGCGCCGCGTGCGGCGATATCTGAAGATCGGCCGTCAATGCGGATTGAGCTCTAAACCGGTCGTGGAAGAAGCCATTCAAAAGAAATACCCGGGCCCGTCAACTTGGACCGAATACTCGATCGCTTGTGCGGATACATGGCACCCGAAAAACCAGCCAATCACACCAGCGAGGGATTGTTGGGTGTTCAAACAAGCGAGCAAGTTAAGTGCGAACTCAATGACAAGGGCTGCATAGCGATGGCGAGGAAGAGCCCGGCCGCCCGAACAATAGAGGACAGAAGGTTTTCCCACACAAGTGCGGACGGTGAACATGATATCGCAACCCACATACCCAAAAGGGGGCGAGCGTGCACTAAGGGGCGTATATGCGATGGAGCGATCGCCCCAAAGTTCAACCCATGGTCTTCTGCCCGATCACCTTGATCGAAGGACCACCCACTAGCATCCGTCACGGCGGCTTCGCGCATTGGTTCTTGACCCAATTATTGCGGATTTCACCTCACGAGTCTGATGGATGGCGGTAGCAACTGAACCTGCTTTATCGGGATACGGTCGCAAAATGGGCATAGACCCCTCAAGATTAAACCTACAAAGGCGACCTTTAAAGGCGTCATACGGGTGTAGAGGCCAATTATGCAGGCTCGGTTACACTCGAAGTGGTCTTGGATCCCGGATAACTTCGAAGCGAAGAGTTAATCTTTGACATCGTCCCATTCGCGGCGGCTATCATGCCTTTGCTCGGACGAACCGCATTGCAAAGTTCAATGCGGTGCCGCGCTCGCATACCTCAAGCTCAAGATGCAGGCCCTCGAGGTAATCACGGTCAATGGAAACACGAGCGCTCTCTCGAGCGGAGGAGCATCTGGCGACCCTCGCGGCGGAGGTGCAAAGCAGCCTCTCACGGCAATTCTCGAGTCCGGCCACTAAGCGTCCGGACACCGCCAAGCGCGCCGGGTAACCTACAACAAGACCACCTAGCACGATTCAAGCACGAGTAGCAATCCGGCCCCAACCCCAGCCCTCGCGAAATTGCGAAGCTAGTATTACAGCGTACATAATTACGCTCTGGAGATACCATGGGCATATGGGGAGGGCAAGACAACGGCACGCCAAGAATGCGGCTCGACCGCACCAGGGGCTCCCGTTTGTGTCATTTCTTTTTTTTTTCCTCTTTTCTTCCTTTTTTTTACTTTCAGGACTCCGTCTTTGAGAAGTCTGTCCGGCACTGAATCGCCGAACTCACGATGCAACAGCCGAGGAAGCGGAAAGCCACGTCAGTGTTGGTGGTCTCTATTACGAGCATTATACCTGTTTTACATACCATCCAGCAGCTTACCCTGGAGAGGACATGTTAGATAGTCCCATCCCTTGCTTATCGCACTATTTGTATCGTTCTGCTTCCATTGCAGTACCTTTTTGAATAAACAATACATAGCTTTTGCTTATTATTGCTCTACTTCCTTTATATATACATATGTTCATTTCACGACATGTTGCAACCGTACACTTTAGTGCGGCCAATACACCGAGGGCTTAAGTATCCCAAAATTATGGTGTGATAAGTCCGAACACTTTCACAAGTCGGCACCCGAACTTATAGCATTATATGAATTGGCTCGAATCATGTCTTGGGTCAATAGTTGGGTTTGCCCGGCTCCGTGTTTTGGTACCTTCGTTCCGCTATATCGGCTAAGGTAGCACCGGGAGAACCACTGCGATTGTGCCCAGTTATCTGGGTCGAGCACCTCGATGGAAAGCTAAAACTGACCGTCATGATAAGGCGAGAGCGATCGCTGTTCGAGAGGTTTTTGGGTCCCTAAAGACTTATGCGCTTAGGCGAGGAACGGAATTGTCCGGCCAAAGGCGTGGATAGCGCCCGAACTCGGTCTTCGAATACTAGGGGCTTCGCGAAATTTAAAATTATAGAATTCTATGGCTAAGTGAGAGTGTTCAAGCATTATAAGTCCGGTTGCCTTGTTACGTTGTGTTGGCGCCTCCTAGATGGACCCAAGAATGGGAACAAGAGTGCTCAAGTTTATCCGAACACCCGGCACTTTCGTGGCATGGGGCTGAAGCCAACGACTTGCCATCTCTCAAATTTGATAAGCGGCCGCCTGAAGGTAATATTTTAAATTAACAAGCGTTGCTTAGCGCATATGAACAAGTTTTCAGCGTCTGGGATAACAAATGCGAGTTTATTCAAAATTACATCTTTGGAGCACTCATCCGCTATTCGGCGGGCACCCTTGAGGCCCTCATAGTACATTTCGGGCGTGCGATGCTCATGGCCCTTGGTGGCCCGTCCGTCACAAGCTTCTCCGCATCCAGCTTGCCCGGTGCACTTTAGCGGGCAAGGGCCAACGGACACCTTCAATGCAGGCGGGGCGCTTGATGACTTCAATCCGTGGACAGGCATCCACCGGCCGCTGCACCAAGCGAAGTAGCTCCGGGCATGGCCTCCAATGGCCACAGCCGCGCTATAAGGCCCTTCATGGCCTGTTCGGCGACCTTGTGGAGCTCGACCAGCTGCTTCAGCTGGTCGCTCGAGGGCACCGGATGTCGGCCTCGGCATCTTGAGACAGAACACCTTCTCCGTGGAGCTCCCCTCCTGGCGCGGTAGAATCGGCAGCATCGGGCGCACTCTGGGGCAAATCTGCGAATGCTCTGGAGAGCTCGAATCCGGGTAAGTAATAGGTAATTCACTTTTACATTCTTGCTTTGCATAAAGAATGCCTTACCGCCGCTATCTTCTTTAGTGCTTCAATTTCTTGGAGGGCTTTTGGGCCTCGGCCTTAGCAGCTTTGGCACTCTCAAGAGCGAGGCAAGCTCGGACTCTCGGGTCTTGAGTCACGCTCCAAACCCTCGTGTTTTTCACGAGAATCTGGAGCTCTTGCCGCACCTCCGCCAGCTCGCCTCCCCTTCTCTCGCTCGGTGCGTTCCGTAGCCGCTTTGTTTTCGACCCACGGACACGCTTCCTTGAGGTCGCCACCTCGTTCGTGGCCCTGTAGTACCCAAGTTATTCCTGTTATTTTTGCAACCAAAACCTTTTCTATAAGGTATTTCTTTAATAAGGTATTACTTACCTTCCTTGTCCTCGAGCTGCTTCTTGGCTTGTCGAGCTCGTTCTCGGACCGCTCGAGGTTACGCTTCAATGCATTGACCTCCATGATCGGTCTGGCGAGGTCGTCAATGGCGCAGCCTGCATTCCCATATTGACATACTTATGTTAGACTCCTGCGTATATCTTTTTAGATCCTTAGTCCGGCTTTTCTTTCCGAACACGAACTAAGCATCGAGAACTCTGTCTATGCGGTAATATTTTTACATATTCTAAACTTACCTCAAAGCCTGTTAGAAGGCTGGTACAGGCTTCGGTCAGTCCGCTCTTGGCGGACTGAACTGTCCGGATCACCGCACTCATAATAGTGCGGTGTTCCTCCTCGATGGAAGCGCTGTTAAGCGCCTCCTATAAGCTATCCGGTGCCTCCGGTTGGACGGAGGACACCGGCGTCTTACCCTTCTTGCGAAGGATCCGCTGGCCGGACTTCGGAACCGCTGATGGTTCGGCATGGAGTCGGACGAGGTGGGCTTAGAGCCCTGGGGTCTTGCCCCAGCGCTGAGTCGGGAGGTTGCCTTGTGGCACCTCTGCGCTACCTCCTCTTGACCAAGCCCCCTTGGGGCCCCACTGTGGCGTCGTCCGCGGCGTGAGGCGAGGCGGTCGAAGCAAAGTACTCTCCATTTCCGGCGAGCCTAGAGGACCCGCTTCGATGAATCGGCGAACTTCGCCCTTAGGCGGGCTGCGGTTGTTCGACATTAGAGAACACTCTGCAATAATAAAAAGCCATGGGTATCCGGACACTTACGATCTCGCGCCGAGGCTTGGCCCTTGTAGGCCAATCCTCCTCGTCGTCGTCGGCGTTGGTGGAGAAGTCCGGAGGAAGGTTCTTCCTTCTTGGACCCTCCGGCCTCCCGGTTAGGCGGCCTTCCTTTTCTTCTCCTCCCCGGTGGGGAGGAGCTTCTTCTTCCTCCTCGTCTTGGGAGAAGATTACGCTTGAGAATCGGCAGCACTGGCGTCGGGAGCTCCTTGAGTTCCGTGGCCTCCTTCTTAGCCTTCTTCTCCGGCACCACGTCTGGCGCGGGCCAGCAAGCCCGTCAATCAGGCGTCCTCCGGATCTTCGGCAAAGGGCGGACAGTTAATCTGTCCGGGCGTCTTCAACCGATCTGTCAAAGATTAGGGAGTTTTAGATCCCCGTAGAGTCAATCTATGAAAAAGAGTCCGTAAAGGGTAAAATAACTTACCTCGCCGGCTTGGCGCTGCGAGCTGTATCCGCGATCTTTGGTAGCGGATCTTTGGGAACTTGGCGCCCTTGAACAGCACCTTCGAGGCGTCTTCGTGCGTAGTGTCGAAGAGCGGCTCAAGGTTCGGTCTTTGTGCGGATCGAACTCCCACAAGTTAAAGGCCCGTTGTTGGCATGGGAGAATCCGGCGGATGAGCATCACACGGATTACGTCGACAAGCCTAAGATTCTTGGCCACCAGGTTTGGACGCATGTTTGAAGTCCGGATGTCTCGTCGAATTCCCCACGTCGGGCCGTCTCTTTCCATGGCGAGAGCCGTGTGGGAAGCCAGATCTGAATTCGGGGCCGCCACCCATTGGTGTTGCGGGGCTCGGTGATGTAGAACCACCCGATTGCCACCTTTATTGTCTCCACGAAGGCGCCTTGAGCCATGGGACTTTGGCCATCTTGCCAACCATGGCGCCTCCGCACTCCGCAGCGGCCGCCCACTACCTTGGCGGACGTTGAAGATCTTCAGCCATAAGCGAAGTGGGGCTGGATGCGAGAGGAAAGCCTCGCACCTGACGATAAGCGCCGAGATGTTGAGGATGAAATTCGGGGCCAGGTCGTGGAAGTCCAGGCCGTAGTAGAACATGAGCCCCGGACAAATGGGTGAAGTGGAAAACCTAGTCCATGGAGGAAGTGGGGAGAAACACTACCCTCTCATGGGGCACAGGGGTTGGAATAAGCTGCCCCGCGTCGGGCAGCTTTGTCTGTGATGTCGCGGACAAGTATCCGGCCTCCCTTGATCTTGTGATGTGCCCCTCCGTGGCGGAGGAGGCCATCCACCTGCCTCCGCTCGACATGGTTGGAGAAGGTTGAGGTGGGATGTGCGGACTTAGGCGCTGGAGCTCGAGTCTTGTGAAATGGATAAGCAAAGGAGGAAGAAGGCGTGGGTGAAAAGGTGGATCCTTATCCCTTATATGGATGGACGAAGCTATCGTCCCCACCAACTGGTAAAACTCGCTTATTTCCCAAGCGCCGTAATCAATGGCGCGGATGGGTTACTACGTCCGTATTGATGAGAATCCCGGAATAAGGGGCACGATCTATGCTTTGATAAGGCGTGCCAAAGAAACGCCTCGCTAAACACGCTGAGGTGGAACAGTAAAAAGCGATTCATATAAAGGCCTGGCCGTGGTGTGATGTCACGCCGCGGAATCGTCGGCAGATCTGTGCAAAATTATTCTCTCTACGGTGTTATGTGGAACTTGTTTTGCGAGCGGACACTATCCTTGTGTTCAAAACCTTCTATGAAGTATTGGAGGAGGAACCCGCCTTGCAATGCGAAGACAATATCGCGCGGACTCATCGTCATTGAAGCCTGGTTCGAGGGAGCTCTTGAGGAGTCCGGACTAGGGGTGTCGGATAGCGGACTATCGTCACGGCGGACTCCAAGACTATGAAGATACAAGATTGAAGACTTCGTCCCGTGTCCGGATGGGACTTTCCTTGGCGTGGAAGGCAAGCTTGGCGTCTGGATATGTAGATCTCCTACCATTGTAACCGACTCTGTGTAACCCTAACCTATCCGGTGTCTATATAAACCGGAGGGTTTTAGTCCGTGGGGCGAACAACAATCATACCATAGGCTAGCTTCTAGGGTTTAGCCTCCTTGATCTCGTGGTAGATCTACTCTTGTACTACCCATATCATCAATATTAATCAAGCGGGGTAGGGTATTACCTCCATCGAGAGGGCCCGAACCTGGGTAAAAACATCGTGTCCCTTGTCTCCTGTTACCATCCGCCTAGATGCACAGTTTGGGACCCCCTACCGAGATCCGCGGTTTGACACCGGGATGAATACCGTGCAAGCGAGGCGTAAGATCTGCACGAATAAGGAAGAGGAGTACCTTCTTGGTTGCGGTGTGGTCACCTCCACATGTCGCGGCGATCTTCTTCTTTTTACGAAACCAATGTTACGGAGGTGCAGGCTTGGGCGAACTCATGGCCAAATTGTTGGCTGTGTTGCCGTGGCATTATGTCGGCGGAGGAAGCAGATCCGGCGAAGGGCGGCGTAGCAGGAACAGCTCGGTGCGGTGGAGGTGGCGATGTTCGGCGGCAGCGATGAGGCCTGAGATGGCGTGGTTGAAGCTGGCTCGAATGCAGACGGCTCAGCCTCGGCTTCAACTACTAGCCTTGGAGGCGTTGTGGTTGAGGTTGCGGTGGGCAACGGCGTCGAGTGCTCGGCTCGGCGTGATGGAGGAGGTCGGAGGTTGATGGGTGGGATGGGGTGGGGACGGAGGGGCGGGGTTTTCTTGGTGGTGGAGAGGTAGTTTTGGCGCCGCAGGGGGGAAACCATGTTTGATGCAGGGCGTGCTTGTTTTGGCTTTTTAACAGAAGATGGGGCGCTTGTTTGAAATTTGGGAAGTACAAACTTTGCCCCCTCTTAAATTCGGACCTCTGCGGGTCGGGGTAGGATGGTAATCCCAGGTGTCCCAAATAGTGGTAGGGAGGCGATTTGGCAGCGCATGTGTGTAAGCGGCCATTGTGTATGAATGTTTTAGGAGGCGGTTGCGTGGCGTCTAGATGAAGCTACAAACCTACCAGTTTAGACCTTTGGACGTCGGGCGGTGGGTTTCACAGTTGAGTTATTAGAAAAGTAATTTCCTTGTACTACCAAACATTGGTCTCATGCGGTTTGGTGATAGAGGCTCTTTTGGTGCCGTTGAAATTTTGAAACACAAGCATTCACGTTTAGAGTACTCTTGAACTATGAGGATTGACCTAAATAGACAATGTTATATTTGACCTTGTATGTTTGAAAACCTCATTAAATTATCCGCTTCCTTCTGAAATTTTGACACTCGAAAATCCAATAACTACGATTATTTTGGAATGGTGGAGCTAAATTTGAATCTATTTTGTGTACGACTACATATGCTATTATGTACAAAATCAGAGCAAAGATTGGTACCCCATAGTTTAGGTATGGTTTACAAATGCCATGATATCAAATTCAAATAATTGAATGGACTTCATGTTGAATTTGATTTTTTAACACCTTAGGTTGAATTCAAATGTATCCTAGTTCATAGGTAGCTATTTATAAATGTCCATTGTGTAACTTTCATTATGTATAATGTGCTTTACACACACACATGAACTATACTCATGTTTATATTAGATTGCTAAGCGATGCATTATCTGGAGTTCAAAATACTAACTATGTGGATCAATTGTGTCGAATAATAACATAGACATGCTCAAATTTGATAGAATCTAGATGTCGATGGATCAATGACCGCTCCTTCTGAATTGCAAATATCATGATCCCATCCTAATATTTGGATACAATTTATATCTTTAATCAATGTGTAGAGCAGTCTTTTAGGTGTAGTTTCACTCTCGATTGGTGGTCTCTCACACATGCTCACACACTCTCTCCAGGTGTCTTTCTACACACATGCTCTAGATATAACCCTCTCTCCCTCTAAGTAACCATTTACAACTGTTTTCACTAACCTTTATCACAAGCACTCTTCCTCTTGCAAACATACACGCACAATCCTCATCGACCCTTTCTATATACATGGACCTGCCTCGTGTCTCATGTCGCAAATTATCTTTCGCCTATCTCTCGCATTATCTCACCTCTCTTCCTAATCGTGAGTATGATTCTAGCGAGCATTTTGTAGGATTCCCCTTAAAGTTAGGTTGGATGAATAGTAATATCAGAGATAAAGGGTTACCTTAGTCCAAGAACCTAGGGTTACAAATCCTAGCCCGGCTTTGTCGGTGGACACGGACTCCTTCACAATTCTGCTATCTTTGTCTTGTCGACTAGTCATCCATGGGTCTTCCTAAATGTGTCATGGGCCGGACCTCAGCGGTGACACACCTCTGCCCCACATGCCATTATCTTCTCACACCCACATACCAACACAAACACCACACACAAAATTTCTCCTGGTGCCTCTATTCCTCCCCTTGCATATACACACTCAAGGGAATGGAATCTCTTGTCGTGACGTCATATTCGTCTCTCTCTCTCTAGACCACTCCCATTTCTCGTGCTATCTCTCCCGCCCCCGTCGGTCCCTCTATCCATGCCTCTCTCGAATCGTAATACACACACATACCTCTCTAGGCCCCACCAAATGCATCAACTACACATTCACACATGTTACATCACATTACCCCATTGATCTAAAATCCCTCTCTTCACGTTTATTTACGCATACAACATTCCTTTTGAATAAAGTGTGGCCAAAAATTATTTTAGAGTTTCTACATATATACAACATTACAAAGTTATATGGAGAATCTGAGCGCTAATTTGCATTGCATGGTGCCCACAATGATATTTATTCCATTTGTGAATTTGTATATTTTTATACTATATACAAAGTTAGTCATAATAAAGAAAGCGAAGAGCATCTCTCTCTCCATCGCATACCCCCATGCGCCCCTTTCACGTATGCACACAAAACTATCTCCAGGTCCTCTAAAGTAAGCCCCAGAAAATTCACGCGTGTTTCATCTTTCTCTCGCGATATATGCAATGATGATCATTGTATTTGAAGCGAAAGCTTGATACATACATTGGACTTCATAATCCACTCATTATGGTCACCGTTTACGTTTAGTGGTTATTATCTGATCCACGGGCTCACCGTACAACTTTGTATTTGCTCATGACATGACTAGTTGACGGTTAAGCGCTCCACATGGCACCTCTAGTGTTGCATCGCATTATCTCACTAACATTAAGCCCACACAGCCGAACTTGTATCTGCTCTACATCTACACTATTATAAAATACACTCTTATAAAAAACAGAGTTGGTGATGATGGTGTACTGCCATTACGCAATATAGGCCATCCGATTTATATCGGCGGATAGGAAAGAAACTATGGCAATTTTGCAAAAAGGTACCCGCACCTCTCACATTTGCAAATAAGGCCCTCCCTCGTTCATCCTTTTCTCTCACAAGATAAACAAGTCAAACAAATGCATCTTGATGTTCACGTGCAGCATACGAGCATCTTCTTGTAAGAATGAAAACAAGCGACAAAAAAATATT
>JAHIAM010004579.1:0-26668 GCA_021605205.1 Aegilops longissima
CGGGTGTTACAACACTCCACCACTACAAGAGGATCTCGTCCAGATCTAGGATGAAAAACTCGGATAGGACGGAGGTGATCCTCGCGCTCCCGGTAGCTTCTCGGTGGAATGGTGTGACCACTTCACTTTCGGAATTTGATTGACTTGTTGCGAGTCTTGCGCTCGGTTTCTTCAAGAATAACAGCAGGGGTGCTCATGATAAGAGATCTTCTTGAAGGTCAATTTCTTGAAGTTGATAGTGCGTTGAGTCTTGAAGCACTTGCGAAGCTATGACCGTGAAACACATCGTGCGTTTGCAAAGTTGGATGGAAGCTCAAGTTGATAGGCGAGATCGCCTCTTTTGCCAATGATCTTGAAAGGACCCACGTATCTAGGGGCAAGCTTCCCTTTGATACCGAGCGGCAGTGCCTTTCATTGGAGAGCGGAGGTAGACATGGTCTCCGATTTCAAAAGCCACATCACGGTGCTTATCATCATAATAGCTCTTACTGGCGATTCTGGGCTTTGAATTCTCACGAATGACTTTGCACATTTCTTACCTACGTGATCAAGTCATTGCCAAGAAGTTGGCGTTCACTGTCTCGGACCAATTGAGAGAATCGGCACTACGCCATAGAGAATTTCGAATGGGGCCTTGCCGAACTAATGCAGGCAAATGTTGTTGTAGGAGAACTTCGGCATATGGAAGACAATCTTCCCACTTCATACGAAAGAAATGACACAAGCCCGAGCATATCTTCAAGGATTTGATTTACTCGCTCGACTTGGCCACTTGTTTGAGGATGGAAAGCTGTGCTGAAATGAATGTTGGTGCCCATGGCCTTGAAAAGAATCCCAAAACTTGGAGGTAAATATCTGCCACGGTCTAAAGAGATCACTTGTGGAATGCCGTGCAAGGAGACAATCACAGGTGTATAGCTCTGCAGCGAGCTGCTGTGATGGATTCTTTGATAGGAAGAAAATGAGCCACTTTAGTAAGCTTGTCAATGACAACGAAGATAGCATCATTTCCACGCTTGGACTTTGGAAAACCAGTCCACGAAGTCCATTTCAATATGATCAAACTTCCATTCGGAATAGCAAAGGTTGAAGGAGACCAGCTGGTCTTTGGTGTTACCTTTCACTCTTCTGCGGACATCACACTCATTCACGAATTGAGCAATTTCTCGCTTCATTCGAGTCCACCAATATATTTGCTTGAGGTCATGGTACATCTTTGTACTTCGGGATGAATGGATAGAAGCGAATTGTGAGCCTCGTTCATAATGACTTTTCTCGAGATCACCCTTAGGAACCACAATCCGGTCCTCGAAGAAAAGTATCTTTGTCATCAATGTGGAAGCACTTGTACTTGGAAATGCCCTTATCGATACCACGTTTCACCTTTTTCACCATGGTATCCGAAGTTGAGCCTCACGAATCTGATCTTCCAAAGTAGGAGAGACTATGAGGTTTGCAAGAAAGCCTTGAGGAACAACTTGAAGATTCAGCTTGCGGAAAGCTTCATAGAGATCCGGTTGGAAGGGCTTGAGGATTAGGCATTGCGATAAGCCTTCTGCTCAAAGCATCTGCAATGACATTGTCCTTGCCGGAGTATATTCAATACTTGGGTTGTACTCTTGAATCATTTCGACCCATCGAGTCTGCACTGAGGTTGAGGTTGGGTTGAGTGAAGATATACTTGAGACTCTTGTGATCGGTGAAAATGTCCACTTTCCTTCCCAACAGAGATGTCTCCATGTTATCAATGCATGGACAACTGCCGCCAACTCAAGATCGTGAGTGGGGTAGTTCTTTTCGTTGAGCTTGGTGCGAGAGGTATAAGCCACAACTCTCTTCTCTTGCATTAACACAGCACGAGACCTTGAAGAGAAGCATCACAGAAAACTTCAAATGGCTTGGATTCATCGGGAGGAGTCAAGGCGAGGAGCTGTGGCGAGTTTCTCTTTGAGGTATTGAAAGCAACGTCACACTCGGGAGACCGGACATACTTCACATGCTTACGGAGGAGGTTGGAAAGAGGCTTTGCAATCTTGGAGAAATTCTCACGAATCTTGACAATAGCTTGCAAGACCAAGAAAACTGCGGAGCTGCTTGACGATACGAGGAGGTTCCCAATTCACAATTGCGGACACCTTCTCGGGATTAACAGCGATAGCCCTTAGGCGGAGATGATATGACCAAGATAAAGCACTTCATCAAGCCAAAATTCACATTTGGAGAACTTCACATAGAATTGATACTCTACGAGCTTGTCTAGCACCAATCAAATGTTTGGCATGATCCTTCTTATTCTTGGAAAGACCAAAATATCATCAAGATAGACCAAGGCGAATTCATTGGTGTAGGTGTTGAAGATGAAGTTCATCATCCGAGAGAATGTTGGAGGAGCATTGACAAGGCGAAAGACATGCAGTATATTCATAAGAACCAAAGCTTGTTACGAATGCTTGTCTTGGGAATATCTTGTTCACGAATCACGAATCGATGATAACCCTCGAAGGTCAAGCTTGGAGAACACTTTAGCACCTTTGAGTTGCTCGAAAAGCTCATTGATGTTGGGAAGTGGATACTTGTTCTTGATTGTCTTCTTATTCAATGGGCGATGTCGGCGCAAAAGTCGGTCCGTGCCATCCTTCTTCTGGACAAAAGAACACCACAACCCCAAGGAGATGAACTCGTCGATCAAACCAGACGCTCTTGTTCATCGAGCTGCTTCTTCAATTCCTTGAGCTCATCAGGTCCAAGCTTGTATGGGCGCTTGCAAGCGGGTTCGATGCGGGCTCAAGATCGATAACGAACTCAAGCGGCGATGAGGAGGCATACCGGAAGCTCTTACGGAAAGACATCTTGGTACTCACAAGCATTGGAATCGAGAGATAGCATCAATTCGCCCTTCTCATTGAGAGAAAACAACCGAATGGTTTCATCACGAGCGGATAGATGATCACATCATTAGAAGAGTGAGTCAATTGAATTTCCACAGCAGCACAACAAGCTGAGCTTTGTCTGATAAAGCCGATCCATCCGAGAATAAGATCAATATCCGAGTCACCAAGGACAAATGGTTTAGCAATCTATAGTCGCCCATCTTGATAGAAACATCCGGAATCCTTGTGGTAGCCCTCATAGAAGAGTTGGAGAAACAACTCCCAAGGGTTTTTCCAACATTTTGAATTGAAATCATGCTTTGCAACAAATGATCTAGACATGAAACAATCGATGCACGGTATCAAATAAAACTTTTGCGGAATATCATTAGCGGAAGATTACCCTAATCACATCGGAAGAATCCTCTGCTTGAGCTGCATTCATCATATTCACCTTTGCAGACTTGGGATTATGCTTAACCTTGCATTCTGGAAGATTTCACGGAGGAGGAGCGGAAGGCGCCTCTGGTTGAAGCACTTGTTAGCATAGTGACCTTCTGTGACACTTGTTGCAAGTCACCTCGAGAGCGGACGGTGGTAAGGAGCACTTGACCTTGGAGCTTGAGAATTTGACTTGTTACGATAGCTTGGGTTGGGTGGGTGGGAAGATCCACGGCCACGAGTTCTTCTGCTGATAAGGCTGGAGCGGAGGAGGAGGAAGGTAGAACTTCTGCTGCTAGCTGCCACTTGAGAGGAAGAAGACTGAACTGCATCCTGATTCTCTTCTTAGAAGCCTCACATTTGAGCTGGGCAGCTTCTTGCTTGATGCCATGTTGTAGAATTCATCATACTTTTACGGCTCAAAAAGCACAAGAGCTAATTGCAGATCTTCTCTCGACCACCTCTGAATTGATAGATCATACTCTTTTCATCAGTCGTCTTGCTTAGCAAAATGGCGAGTTTCAGGCTGGATATTGTATTGATAGACGACATGTTGCCTTGCTTGAGATTGCGGAACTCCTCACGCTTGCTCTCAACAACACTTTTGAATGTGGTGAGCTCGAAATCTCGGCGGAACTCATCCGAGTAATGACCGACCTCCTCTGGAATCTTTGTATTCTTGGTACCACTCGGCAGCTTGGTCCTTGAGTTGAAGCGATGCAAACTTGACAAAGTCCTCGAGTCGACATTGCTACAATCAAAATGCTTGTAGATGTCCACTAACCAATGTCGCGTCGTGGCCTCGACCACGAAGCTGAAAGAACTTGCTGATTAGCGAGGACCGGCGAGAGTAGCAAAGTGCGGCTGGTTGTTGCCTTGACCTTGATTTCCTTGATTGCCTTGCCCTGATGCGTTCTTGCAAGAGCTGCAAAATCATCGAGCATTGGCATTGGTGGCTGCCATGATAGCTTGCCGAGGCCTCGGAGGCGGAGGTGGAGGTGGAGGTTCGTGATCCCCATCATTGCGATCCGGATTCAGGCACGTTGGCGGAGCCATCTGAAGAGGGTGACATCCGTTAGTCCTTTGATAGACAAATAGATAAGTAGAATCAGCGGATAGAAATTGCAACATATAGTCTTCACAATAAACATTGAACAAGAATGAGCGAATGAATTCCAAAGTTAATCATCACCGTCCATTAAGGTGAGAAGCCACTTGATAAAGATATGGAAACAACATCTCTTAGAAACAAATCGAATATCTGGCGAAAACAAAAGATTGGCTTCTAGAATGGCGGAACAAACACATGATGAATTTACGCCCAAAGTGTTGTGGTGGGGCCCACGGACACGATGTATAGGACGTCACGAATGACAAACAAGGCGTCCCGAATCAGCATAAAGGATTCTTTAAGGCGCCGCGACGTAATCGACGTGAATGGGGACCACTGCGTTGAACCCCAATCTCAAATCATACATACATCGGAAAGATATCACGTAAGCTACTAAATTCCCACCTATAAACTCGAAACTTTCGGTTATGCAATCTGGTGTTGGGGATAAGGGGACACAAAATATATCACCCAAACTAACAATACCTAGATCATGTATCCATCCTCAACACATAACCAAGAAATCCTCGAAATCGTGTACCTCGACCTTGAAAAACATCCGTTATACAAGTCATGGCAATACTCGAGCTTCGCCCGATCTTGGGTTATCGGGTTATCTCACCAACAATGCACAAAAGAGATTTGATGTCGGCAAAACTCGGGTATTCGAAGCAGCGATAAAATTGTGGCGACAACACCTCGGAGCTCAACTCCCGGGACACTGCACAACCCTAAATGTCGGGAGGCACCAAGAACAATGTTCTCGTCACAAAACCATCGAACGATTCCAAGATACCACGTGATCCTAAATTTTTTAGTGAAATTTGAGGAGAGAAAGTCAAAACTTCTCGTCGGGAGACCTCACGAGGCTGACAGAAGGGATGGGAGTAAAAAATCCTACTCTCCGATATATATAATCCTAAGACTCAAAACATTTTCCATTCTAGACTCAACAGCTGACAAACAATCAAGTAGGGGCTCCTAAGTGGGAAGGCTCGATTACCAACATAGCGCCCTCGATGCGGCTATATCTCCCGTGTCGAGAGCCGACTTAGACTAACCGCATTGAAAGCAATGTCATAAGTGAGGTAATCTTCACACAACCATGTAATACATAAGGAAAAGATACATAGTTGGCTACGATTGCCACTTCACAGATACATAAATAAACATCCATCATTGAGTACACTCAAGGTCGACTCTGGAACCAAAATAAAGAAGTACCCCAAATGCTACACGGATCCCGATCGTCCCAAGCTGAGCACCACTCTGATCATCGAGGAAAAGACACATAATAACGACCACGTTCCTCGTCGAACTCCCACTTGAGCTCGGTTCGTCACTGCTGCATCATCGGAACACCTGCATGTTTTGGTAGAATCTGTGAGTCAGGGACTCGCAATCTCACACCAGCGAGATCAAGACTATTTAAGCTTATAGGAAGGACAGGGTTGTAAGGTGGAGCTGCACAGCGACTAGCATATATGGTGGCTACATCAAAAGGCGAGAGAGAAGAAAAGCACGTTCGTGAAGCTAGTAGCGATCAAGTGATCTGAACTACTTCGTCGGACATAACTCCAACACCGTGTTCACTTCCGGACTCCGCCGAAGAGACCATCACGTTACCCGGATTGATGTGTATTTTATTTGAGGTCAACTTGGGTTTTCTACAACGGACATTAACAAATTCCCATCGCCTCATAACAGAGCACGACTTTGAAAGATATATACCTGCGGGTGTCCCAACAGCCCATTATAAGCTCTCACGGTCAGCGAAGGATTCTTCGGGAAGACCGATCAATCTCGGAATCCCGGACTACAAGACATTTCGACAGCAATAAAACAAGACCAGCAAGACCACCCGTTGTGCGACAAATCCCGATAGGAGCTGCACATATCTCGTTCTCGAGGCACACCGGATAAGCTAAGCGTCTGAGGAACCAGCTAATCAAGTTGCCAAGGAATGGTCCCGGTGCTCTAGTTTGGACCAGCTTCGAAGGCACTGGCGGGGTTTAAATAAAGATGACCCTCGGGCTCGCGAAAACCAGGGAAAAAGGCTTAGGTGGCAAATGGTAAAACCAATGTTGGGCCTTCGGTGAGATCTTATTCAAAGCGAACTGTCAAGGGGTCCCATAAATCACCAACCGTGTAAGGCAGCGAAATCAAGGAACATAACACGGTATGGAAACTAGGGTGGCAAGAGTGGAACAAAACACGGGCATAAGGCGAGCCTTCCACCCTTTACCAAGTATATAGATGCATTAATTATAGCAGATATATATTGTGATATCCCCAACAAGTAAACATGTTCCAATAAGAACAACATCTCCATGTTCAACAAGGAACAAACTTCACTTCACTGCAACTAGCGCTATAAGAAGTGAGCAAGCGGTAACATAGCCAATCAGCGGTTTGCTAGGAAAGGATGGTTAGGGCTGACATGGCAATATGGGTGGCATGAATAGCAAGTGGTAGGCATCGTAGCATAGGCATAGCGAAAGAAGCGAGCAACTAGCATAGCAAAGATAGAAGTGATTTGGTATGGTCATCTTGCGCAATGTTCTCGAGTTGTCGAAAGCTTGATCCTCGAAGCGTTCTCAACAGGTTCCTCGTTCACGTACTCGTCTCGGCTCTACCCAAAGCAACAACACAAACAAAGGAACCACAATAAATCACGGTGCAATGCACAATCACATGATGCAAAACATGACATGATATGCGAGATGTGATATGCAATGCGTATCTGCGCTCGGAAGGAAAATGATGAACCAGGCATCAACTTGGCAAACCAAGTATGCCACTGGAAAGATGAGATGATTTCGGTTGAAATCGATATAAAGATCACGGAATCGGATGCGGTTTGCAAATGACAAGCAAAACAAGAATGGCACAAATCTGCCATTAACGACATGATGCCACTTAGCAAGCAACAATAAATTAAGCTACTGCACCCAAGCGTACCAACAAAGTATATGGAGCGATCTACACAAGATGCTTGACAAAAGATGAGCACTGAGCTACGGCTAATTCACATCATAACAGGTTCAAACAAGCATGGCAAAAGTGCACAAAATATCGAGTGGACATGGCAAAAACAGCATCGGTAGCAATGTTGAACAACAAAACTACATGCTACAGGACTTAAAATAGCAAAACAGGCATGGCATGAATCTACTCAAAGCATAGAACAAAAGTCCCTTACTGACCATAAGCCAAAAGGATCAGAAAATATAGTAACACCCATGTCAATATGAAAGTTTAGTTATGATTCAGCAACATGGCATGTCAAAAACTGATAACAAGTAGGCATGTTTACAAGCTCAATGCACTCACTACAGAGCCTTATATGATAAACTAACATACATACATCAAGAAGACATGGCATAGAAGACATACATGGCAAGAACAATAACATAGCATACATGGATCAACCACAACAACCTTGGCAAAATTGAATAACATGTAAACAATCTGCAGGAAACATTTGATAGCAAAAGTAGAGCTCGATTGACTCAAGCTATGGCACTCCATAATTGCAAACAAAGGCATGGATGGATAGAGCAAGACATGTTTAACAAAACATCCTTACTGAAGTATCTCAAAATATGCATGGATCTCGTAGCATCAAGTTAACATGGCATCAAAATATCATAAGAAATGAAACAGCAACATCAGGACACCTACTTTGCATGCTTGTGCTAGTCACCACATAGATCACAAAAATATGGCATACACCCTGGAAAGATGGCATGGCATATTACAAAACACATGTAGGACTCAAATTCATAGGGTGCACACATCAATCATGGAAAAATAACAAAGTGCAAGTTACATTAAGGCGAAAAACATCACATAGCCCTCTTCTAACAGCATTTCGGGCATCAAGATGAGCACAAATGAAAATGATGCAATGAGATGAAATGATCTACTCTTAGGGAACATTTTGATATATTACGCGCAAAAATGGAGCTCGATTGAGTTATGCTATGTTGAAAAAGACACAAAATATCAAAGTTTAAGACTTAGAAGAAATAGAGGGAAGAAGGGAAAGTTCCCCCAGACGAGGCGGATCCATCGAGGATGAGGGGCCGCCCGGCCAGGATCCGGTGGAGGTGGCGGCTGAATCCGGTGGAGGAGGGGGCGCCAGGGATCCGGTGGAGGAGGGGCGAGGTGGCGGGCGAGGTGGCCTGGCCGCACCTGGCCCGGGCCAGGAGGCCGGCAAGGGCAGGCGGCCAGGGGGGAGGTGGGCGCCTCGGCCGGGGGGAGGCCAGGCCGGCCCGGGCTCCCTGGCCCATTGGGCCCCGCCCTTGGCCGGCAAGTGGGGCGTGGGGCCGGCGTGGCATTGTGAGAGGCTTGGGGAGGGGACGTTGCCAGCCCCCGGACCCGTCCGGGGCGGAGGGGATCGTCTAGGGTTTGGGAAGGGCCGGTTTGGGCGGGAGGTGTTTAAATGGGCATAGAAAGCTAGGAGGTCAAATGGGTGTAGTTTTTCGCCCCGATCGTGATCGAGCAAGGGGAGCATGGAAGTGACTTAGATGGGTTATTGGGCTGTTTTGAAAGGGTGTTGGGCTGCAACTTAAAGGGCCTTTCAGAGTCGGGTTAAAGTTGGAGTAACAAGCCCAAATGACCCGAAACTTGACCGGTGGTCTTGGGTTGGTATACCGAGGCCACTAGACAAACCTCGGTCCATTCGCGAAGGTTTAGTACCCTTTACGAAAAAAGGTAAAGGCCGGAAGGAAGTTGTCGGATTCCGGACAACGGGAAAAATGCTGGAATCATGGGGAACAACCCTATGCAAATGGCAATTGACATGATAAAAATGCATGACATGGACAAAATGCAAAATGAAGAAAAAACTCAACCACGGAGGAATATCATATCACAATGCGAAAATGGCAAGAGTTGGAGTTACAAATATGGAAATTACTTGGGGTTTTACGGTGGCACTAGATACTTGGTTAACCTCCGGTACTCCGGTTAAAATCCGATTTCACGGAACACTTCCGATATCCAAACAGGAACTTTAATATATCTCTTCATGTCTAAACCATTTGAGACTCCCGTCATGTCCTTGATCACAGGGACTCGAACAACCCGGTCATCAAAACATATAAACTCATAATATAAGCATTCCCTTAACGTTAAGCGTCGGACCCTGGAGTTCGAGAACTATGAACATTAAAGAACCTCTCGGTCAATAACCAATCGAAACCGGATTATATTCCCACATATTCTCCGAAGATCTTATCGGTCGGGACCGCATAACAACATACGTTGTTCCCTTTGTCATCGGTATGTTACTTGCCCAAGATTGAATCGTGGTATCTCAATACCTAGTTCAATCTAAATTCCGGGCAAGTCTCTTTACTGGATTACGTAAACATCATCTCAACTAACTCATTAGTTGCAATGCTTCCGAGCTTAAGTGATGTTCATTACGGGAAGGGCCAAGAGATACCTCTCAGAACAATCGGAGTGACAAATCCTAATCTCCAAAATCGCCAACCCAACAAGTACCTTCGGAGACACCTTAAGCACCTTTATAATCACCCGATTCCGTTGTGAATTTTGGTAGCACACAAGTGTTCCTCCGATGGCAAGGGTTGCATAATCTCATAGTCATAGGAACATGTATAAGTCATGAAAAAGCAATAGCAACATACTAAGCGATCAAGTGCTAAGCTAACGGATTGGGTCAAGTCAATCAATCATTCTCCTAATGATGTGATCCCGTTAATCAAATGACAACTCATGTCTATGGTTGGAAACATAACCATCTTTAATTAATGAGCTAGTCAAAGTGAGGCATACTAGTGACACTCTATTTGTCTATGTATTCACACATGTATTATGTTTTGGTTAATACAATTTCTAGCATGAATAATAAACATTTTTTCATGATAAAGGAAATAAATAATAACTTTTTGCCTCTAGGGCATTTTCTTTCACTAGTATGATGTAACTACCTTTGGGCTGCCGTGTTTACTTCTTTAGTCCACTATAGAGATGATTGGTTAATTTTATAGCTGAATAATATTAAATATTATGAGTCGGGGCTCCCCGAGGTTCCTTGCTCCTTCTCGGTCGTGGAATCTATGTTCTTCCCTCTATTTTTTCGTGAGCTTTGTTCATCCTTTGCCAACCAGAGACATCTAGCATCAAGGTGCATGTGTTATGCAAGGATCGTTCCATCTATATGAAGAACACGTGGGGTTTGGAACTCAGATGGACATGTCCCAGGTGGGCGTCCGAACTGAGTAATGTAAGCGTAGTAAGTGAAGTAGAAAGGCACAAATGGTATGAACATGTGGCATATAGGGTGTGTTTGGTTGCGTTCTCGTCTGACATAGTTGTTCCCTCTTCATATGCCAACTCAACACCCCTCTTCATGCTGCTCTCTTTCATGCATGCTTCTAGTGTCTTTGTGCTAAACTAGTGTGGACTCATGCACCCTCCATACACTCTACCAAACACCCAAAAGTAGGTAGAAGGGAACTCTTGGGCGGCATTTGTCTCTTACTCGTTACCACTAAATGTTAAATTGCAATGCATGGTGATGTTTAAGTGCGTGCCTAAGTACTCTACTACTACTATATTAGTTAGGCACATATTAACTTTTATATTTGTTTATGTATGCCCCAAGACCTTCCAACTAATGTCTTTCTCTCCGGTTCCTGTATTAGTTCATACCACTAAGTACTATACTTGTGGGTCTCCGACCAAGTGGAAGAAGTGGAGGCGGCTCTACCCTTTTTTTTCTTTGGGATCTACCACTGTTCATGTCCCCTCCTTTATTTGGCGTGTGGGACATCCCGCGTCCATGTTTTGGCACCCTTAAATTGTAAGAAGTTGAAGCGCTAGCATTCATCGAAATAAAAAATAATTATAAATCGGGATACTATTTTTTCGAACCAATCAGCGGTGATACTATACCCGGTTTCCTTGCTCCTCGATATCGGAAAGAATACTTTTTGCCAACATGTGGGGCGTCGACCATCTGGTCCACCCATGCCCCTTGAAACTCAAGGAGAGTCACCAGGTTCGTTCCCGGGATAACAATGACTAATGAGCCGTAAATCAAGGCCCACTTCCCCTTTGAAGTTGCTCGGGACGAAGGAAATCATGACCGTTGAATTCCCTTCTTGAAGAAAACTTTGTACCCGGATCTTTGCTAGCTCTGAGTTACTCCAACGAGGCCTCCTTTCGATCATAGGATAGGAATATGAAAATCATAGGAAGTGAGAACATGCATCTCAATTCCTATAGAAAAGAATGCCATTTGATGCTTAGGATAGGAATTTTTCCATTTAGTCTAGGCTAATGTCTTGGTAATTTGCTCTAAAAACTACAGTAGTAACTAGTAGTATTGGTCATGCCGGAACCCGGAACCAACACACACTAACTACTAAGTACTACTACTTCTCACATGCTGGCGGGCCCGTCATTCTCCTTCCGGCTTTGTGGCCAACCCGTGCTTGGATCTCCCCGGACCTCTCCAGCGCCGTCGGTCCTTTTCTTTCTTCTTGGGGGCCTCTCTTTTCTTGAGTGCTTTGACTTTTCCGCTCCCTCATGCGGCTTTGGCGCCTCTTGCTCTTGCCCATTTTGGCATCTTCAAATTCCTCCCACATAGTTGTGGTCGCGTGGCGATGAACCGGCGGCCGGGATGCCATCGCTTCCCTACCATTTTGTGGTCGTGGGCGGGGAACTTCGGCCGGCGGGATGCCGCTGCCTTCGGTTAGTGTCGGTGCGGTGGCATGGCGTGCTTGGTGGGAAACTCGGGGTGGAGTGGGGACAACCGTATAGTGCATTGGTTTGTCAAGAGCTCAAGGAAAGAAAGAAGCAAATTTGGATTCCCCTTCAATCTTGGTCATTTATTACGAGTAAAATGCATTGGCGGTCATCGAACTTGTCTTGATAGCTCACTTTGATCATTGTATATGAGATATGGTGATTATCGGTCCGGCTCGGGTATAGCTCCATTTTCGGTTGACCGTCAAACATTCCGCATCGCCTCATAGCTCGTGTTTTTATCTCCCGGGCCTACCTTCAATGGAAAAGAAATCTTGTAAAAATCAAAATTATGCGTATGTGGGGAATCAAACCACGGACTCGTCGGCAACCACCCTCGTCGAAAATGAAAATGAAATACTTGGTGGACACTCACGCTCACGCTTAAAGCATGCTAATGCATCCGTTGCCCTCTAAATCAAACCTGCTCATGGCCATAGCCAAAATGGCCCATCACCTGCTGGCGCCCGGCGGTGCTGACATTTTGTTTAGGCGTTTGATGGGGCCTCCGAACACCGAGCATGTATTCACCGGCTCAACACCAGCGGTCATACTCGGACCGCCTTGCTCATGTATATCGTCCATCCTGGCGACAATCTATAAAACAGCCTAAGCTAGAGAGGTACTATGGTATTAGTCGGATATGTACTATCGTGGCGACGATCTTAGTGCCTCGCACCGAAACCCCTTCCCGCTGGCCGCGCTTCCCGTGAAACGGTCACGTCTCTCCGGAATGTCAATGCCCATTCCGGACTTAACTGCGGTGCAATTGGTGTGTCAGCGACATGCGGGCGGATGCCCGTTGGGCCCACATTCCGTAAAAGCGCATCTGCGGTTAAGTCCTCAGCCGTCCATTCACGCCGCAAACCTCCGGCGCCAGTTGTCCATCCGTGCGGGCTCATTGCCATTGCCCGCTATATTAGCCCGGCTCCGATAGCCAAAGACCCATACTTCTCCTCGGTCCCTTCATACGCCGGCACCACTTCAACCATGGCCTCGGCCAAAGCTCTCTTGGGCGTCTTGTCGCGGGGGGGACGAGGGACATTGGGGCTCCGCTCGAGGCGCTCAAAGCTCTCTTGACGTCTTGTAGGGCGCGAAGGAGATCGGGCACCCCCCCCGGCGCCCTCCCCCGACCATAAGGGTCTTGCTGGCGCCAACAGCGAGGGGTAGTACCTGGTGCCGCCCGCTCCGGTCCCGGAAGGCCACCGCTTCTCCACTCGGTCGGCCCAAGCTTGGTGGGGTAAACATCGGGGCCGATTAGCCGCTTGGGCGGCGTGGGCGGAAATCTTGAACCTTGTGCTCGGAGGAGGGTTATCGAGGGGATGAGGAGGAGGCAAAGGCAATGGCCGGCTTTCCGGGTTCATGGCGGACATGGTGGTGGGCGCCGGCGATCGTTTAGATTAGGTTCTGATGGGTTTTAAATGCGGTTTGTCGAAATATTAATGAATTTCGTCCGGTTTTAGGAAAAGTTTTGAAATGTAATTAATTTCATGGTTAATTTGAAATTTGCTTTGTTTGCAAATTTCGTCCGGTTAGTTCATATAGTTTTTGAAAGGTATGCGGGCAGCATCGGATGGCATCCATCGGTGTCCTCGGACAGATGCGGTGTAAATTTGTGGGCCGGTGGAGATGCCTAACTATCATGCTATAATCGCTAACAATCCTCCATTATTTGGCGGGAAACGTTATCCCTCGATCAAAATCAGATCCCTGTTTGCACTCCTCCGCGTAAGACTTTGCTTACATAAAAATGGAGCAAGTGGGCGGCCTTGTACGTCATATCCTCGAACTAGCCCGCCCGGCGGAAAGCACCGCCCTCGTCATTTTGTTCGGATTTCTATCGATCGATCCGCAAAATGTTACGCCAAAGTTCTAAAGGAAAAGGCGGCACACGACTTGCCGTGGTAACCCCGACAGTCCGGCAACGCCCTCACCGGGGACACGGTTGTCTTGCAATTTCAGGCATGTGGGACCGTAATTGAATAAACCGTCGATAGCGAAATCTAATCGCTCGTGATGGTGGAAGAAAGCGGGGGGGAAAGATCGCCCGCCCGTACCGGACTCAAAAAATATATGGTGATAATGTGAGGTGGGCCATCTTGGAGTCGGACGCCGGGCCCGCCTCCTGCCTGGCCCCTCAAGGCCGGTCTGCCCGCCGCATGCATGCATAGCAAGTAGTACTCCTTATGTGGAGGGAGAGGCATTGACAAAGTCAAGGGTGGGCCTGCAGAGCCCATCTCTACGTGCTCCGGTATAAAAAATAATTCTAAAAAAACATAAAAACAATTTGTCTTAAAAAAAATTAAAAAAACATTTGAGAGGAAATAGATAGAGAAAGTGAAAAACTCTAACCGGGCATTACATGAGGAAGGAGGGTGGTGCACATGCCAAGTTCCGGGCTGCCGTGTTTCACTCCTCCCGTAAAACAGGGAGACAATAGCTTTCATCAAAAATAAACAATGAATACTCGTTGCTCGTCCTCTATATCGGAAAGAATACTTTCATTGGAAATTGGGGCGTCGACCATCTGGTCCCTGCCATGCACAAAATTATCCTGGTCTACCCGGTCGTATTGCGGGCCCAACCTTTCCCTTGTAAGTTGTTGGACGAAGGAACCATCGACTTGTTGAATTCCGCTTCTTCAAGAAAACTTCTGTACCATAAACCTTAACCCAAGATTGGATGGCCTTTGTACCATCATATCACTGAAACCCCTAGGCCAAACTAGCCGCCTAGGTCATCTATTTTGGGAGGAGGATTCGTCTCCTTTGCTATGATTTTGTGTTGCTTTCTCGTACTTTTGCTTGATTTTCCTACCCTATGACCAAATGAGGCCTGAATGTATATCGACTATTATGCGATCGATCGCTAAGCCTACAATTTTAGGAGCTAGGGCTATTTTGATCGACGAGGGATAAGTATAAAGCGTACCACGGCTCATCAAACCCGTTTTCTCTTGGTGAGTGTTTTGCAAGTACTATAGCCTACATTAGCTAGCCTACTAACAAGAATCATCAAACAAGCCCTGCTGATATGATAAACAGTTCAAACTTACATCTAAGCATGCCATATATTACATCAAAAGCTGGTGAGGATACATTTGTTTCCATAACTCGGGAGAGGTTCGCATGATTCACTATCAAACAAAAGTAGCAAGATCCGCCCACAAGGCAGGTGCACTAGCCCTAAGATGGTTTGATAACACGCCGTTACGGTAATTAAACACGGGGCAATAAACTACCCGAAGGATTAAGGCGACCAACTATTTCTTGTCCCGATCTCTCGGGCAATGACCACAGCCGGACAACGGCATGGGAATCGATTTCGGGCGATGTCCCCAGGGATGGAAATGACGGGGTCGATCTGCGAAATCCAAACCGGGGCCCGGCCGACCCGGAATCATCAAGGGCGTCCACGGCACCTGCACAACCCTAACATATTAGCAAGCACATTGCAAATAATCAAAAACCACAACTATGGTAATAAGCCATTATTTTTACCTTGTGCAGCTCACGGGGATCTCATCCCTCGGGGCCATCTCCTTGTCCTCGATGGGGCCATCACCTTGCCAGAATCTTGCTTCTCAGCGGCGACTATCTCCTCAAACTGGTCTTGAGCCTCACATAGGTGGCAAGGTTCTAGGGTAGGCGGTGGGGCCCTTGCTTTCTTCAACTTTCTTTGAGGAGTTAAGTCCAAGCGTCCTCAACTCTTTGGCGGTGCTTGTTTCTTGGAGTTCTTTCTCCATGGGTTGGCCCGCCAACATGGTCCTTCGTTGGTGGTGCTCGCTTCAGGAGATCGTTGTCTCGATGGGTTGTCCGCCGCAACTCTTTGCCTAGTGCTCGGGATCCATCAATGGGACAAACAAAAAGCAATCGAAAAAACCACAATCCAAGAAAGCGGGAAAAATAGGATGTGAGAATCGGTTGATTGCTTCACAAAAGAAGATTCTTGGAATGAAAATATAGCAACATAACGGATTAGCCCACCTTTCCCCATTGAAGGAAGAAAAATGGCAGAAGTGAGTAGCACGGTGAGGTTTTCTTCAAGAAAGGGAAGAAAAACGAGCGGCGTTCAATGAAATGATGGTTGCCGTCCGGTCCAACGAGGCCACCTTACCACTTTTGGTAAAGGTGTGGGTTTTGTGATATATTGGTCATGGCCACCCGGGTGACAAGTGAGTCTCTTGTAGCACCTCCTTGATTTGGTGGATGGGGGCCGGATGCTTTGAAATGTCCGCATGTAGATAGGCGGCTAGTCATATGGAGGTGCTCAATATTGACCGGACCAAAAGGAGGAGGAAAAGGAAGAACTACGTAATTAATGCATGAGTTTAATTAGGGTAGTTTTGTAAAATCTGAGATACATTCCTCAATGTAAAATGCCTTGGTTCATGAGATTTGAGATTTGAGCCCTATAAACCGGAAGGGAGATCTGCACATGGTGTAGTCTAGTCACTTGTTGAAATCTCTAGAAAGGCAAATACTCCTTTCCGGTTTACAGGGCTATACTACTCCCTCCGTCTAGGTGTTGTAAGTCATCTTGAAAACCAAATAGTCCCAAAACACTTAGGGCGGGCATTAACTTCTACCTTGTTTCTTGTTTCTTGACATATCAACCAATAAGAGATGAGAGGTGTGCATGCTTTTAATGACTTGCAATGGCTAGTTCATTGCATGCAATGCTATTAATTAGTAAACATTGGTGACCCCGGAGGAAAGCGGTGCTAAGCGCGTGGACCTATGCAGAATGAGTATCAACCAATGGATAATGGAGTTTAATTGTTAAACAATAGCAATTTTGTCTCATGCAAGAGCCGGCTAGTACTCAAGGAACCGCACCATTGCAACTGCCACGTTCGGGTTCGCGGCTCTTCGCCTCTTGGAAGGCGAACAATGATGTTACTCCTACTTCTCGATGTCGAATCCCTTTGCATGTCCGTCCACCTGTGCGGGAGGGATAGCGTGTAAAGGGCTTCTACTTCGCTCACGCCTTTGCGTCTTGGCGGGTGGGCCCGCTTGGTTGGCCCTCTTCATCAAAAACAAGAATGCGATAAAACACCGAACTCGATCCGAGGAAGGCGTTAGTAATCAAATTTCTCGGTCTTGTATGAGTTGGCGACACATCAAAAGCCGCACCGATATAAGTCTTTTACACATTTCAAATGGGCTTCCGGTTATGTAGGATAGACATATTCTGCTTTGTATGTAGTCACTTGTTGCAATCTCTAAAAGACTTATATTTGGGCGGAGGAGTACAACGCATGCATGCATGCGTGACTTTCCTTTTGATACTTGCATGTGTTGATTTGATGCACCTTGCCAAATTTTGACTATAAATTTAACTAACCAAATTTTCATGCATGTCACAAAAATTACGGGGCTGTTTGGATTGTGACTATGTTTGTCTTATGTTGCCCATTATTTTTCCCCACCACTTTTCCTAACCTGAGTTGCTCAAATTGTTAGTTTGGCTTGCCTAAGGGAATCTTGCCACAATTTTTGTGTCTATGACATGTGGGGTTCACGCTAATAAAAAAATTTCTTGTCTTAGGTGTGGCTAATAAAAGACTTATATTTAGGAGCGGAGGGTAGAAAATATAAATAATAATGCATGTTAGGGCAAACGTTTCCGCTAATTTTAGCGTGGGCTTTTCACAATTTTACGAGGGGTGGTTGTTCATTTAATGGAGGGACTTGTAGTACCAGACTTGAGCAAAGTCGACCGGCCACCGTAACACCACTTGGAACAAGCGGGTAGCTATCTCAAAAACAATCAACAACTAAAAAACCCGACACGGCATGTAGTAGTACACAATTTTAAGCGATTGTTTTGATGGGTGAAAAAGAAAACTACCCCCTACTTATATAGGCGGAAGCCTTGCTTGCTTGCTAGGGTTGCTCTATTCACACTCTCATCCTCTAGATCTAAACAAGATAGGGGTAGTAACCTTTGTCTTTCTCCTTCAAAAACGGCTTTCTATCCTCACCCTGATTACAGATCCGGACGTATCCCCCTCCGCGGTGAAGGGGAGGAGGGCAGCGTTTGGCGTTTCGACAGCGAGGGGAGACCCACCGGCCGCACCGTTATCTCGGCGGCTGGGGGTCCTCCGATCCCTTTGTTTTGTTGGGCGGATCCGGCCTCCGCCGCCCACCTATCCACATCCCGACCTTGGTATATCTTCGTTTAAAACCCTTAGCTCTACTTCCCCTTTCGCTTACGTCGCTGCATGTGCATCATTTTTCTACCCCTCTCGATCGGATGGTCCAACGTCACATTTTTTTTTTTTAGAGGTAAAGCTACTTCATGGAGTGAATCTTGTACTCCTCGTCAAAAATACTTGTCATTGAAATGGATGTATCTAGATGTATTTTATTCTAGAACATCCATTTTGATGACAATAATTCGACGGAGGATATAATTCAAACAAGAAATAAAGTGGGGGTTGGGGAATTTAGTATGTACATCGGACTTGGTACAAAAGGAAGGAAAGGGGGGTGAAAGTAAGAATTGGTTCATCCAACGGTCTCTTGGTAAAAAATATAGGGGTAACGTTGTACGTGGTATGACCAGGACTAGATTTGCTATCCACACATAGGAGTAGGTGGCTAGAGTGAACAAAAATGGGACCAACCGGATATGTTTCTTGGATGTTTGTTTCTCGGGGCAACAAACTATGAATCACCACTTTATTTTTACACATGGTTTGGACCTGGTGCACCACTTCCCATGCCCTTATACCAAATATTTAGGCTCGTTGGAATAAAGGGCGGAAAACATAGGTCTTGATGAAAATAGAGGAATAGGAAAGGAATGTAGGTATAAAACTTGGGAAATGAACGGAGGCTCTCAAGAGAATTGTTGGATGGACCTGAAATGTACATATTTGTTTTTTAAGTAGCATGCTTGGCATATGAGATGCTATTTGTTTATTCAGCTGCGGTTGACTACTCTTGTCCTCACCTCACGTACCCACATAGGTTGATTTTTTATTCCGGCAACACAAACAGCAACTTTCTACTTGGAGCGGCGCCTACCCCCCCCAAAAAATGAGCAAGGTGGATGTTTCTAATCCTATGGAATCGGTACTAAACCAGCTTTCCTATGAAACACTATTCACCTTTCCCTGTTCGAGCAGTTGGAAGGGAAAGAATACCGTAAATTGTGTTCCTTGAAAATCCTACCAAACCAGAACGAGCACCTTAGCTGTTCTTAATTAATGTCCTGGTAAAAATGAAGCCATGCCACTGTTTAAGCCGACAAGTTTAGCCAAATGTTTTTGCTTAATTGTTTGAGACTCCTTTGTTTCCTCTGTGCCTTTTTTGCAAAAGGGATATCAATTCACACATTCTTTGTTGTGACCTTTTGGTGCCGCACAAAACTCTTCTTAAAAAAGTGACTTTTGTGTTGTTTAACTGGAATGTCAGAATGGAACAGTTGGTTCATTTTGGTGGAACTGCAAAGGGAGATCTGTGTTCCAATCCTCATCATCCATATTAATAACCTTCCTTTAGGTAAAATGATATTTAATGCATGTGTTCATCTCTATTTTCCATTGATGAGAAAATAATGCTGTTTTTACTAGTACACTTGTACTCCCTCTGACAAAACCAATTCTGAATTAGAAGGCCAATCATGTACTTGGTTTCCCGGTGGGAGAAAAGAAACAAAGCATGAAGGAAGAAGAAGAAGAATAGGGCCAAGGGATCTTTAAACGGAGGCCTCGTCGAGGCCATTCAAGGGCTCGGAGCACTACCTTACATGGACAGGGGAGCCCTTCCCCTTTCTCCAATTAATTAGGAGTACTTAAGTACCACTAATTTATTCTTCCTAATTTTCTGTTGGAGTTAAACAAATCTTTAGTAGGACCCTATCTTTGAATCATTCGTGTGTATGTTTGTCTATGGAGGTGAATCATGTGGTGGGCAGGGAGGGAATATTATTAGTGTCATGACATAATAGTGCTATTGTTTTGCATGTCAATTTATTGCCATTGGTTCAATGAGGCAATGTTTTGCTATTGTCCATCATGAATTTGATGCTCTTTTTTGAGTAATATGCTAATGTCTTCCTATCCTTTCTCACTAAGCTAATGAAGGTTTCACCTTGTTCCTACTTGTGCAAACAGGGATCATGTTTCCAATCATACATTTTAGTGGAACTACAAAGACAATACAATGAATTGTATCCCGCCTGCTTTAACTTCTTTGGAAGTTCTTGATAATCTTCGATATAATCTCAGCCTTTGGTAAAAAGTGATTTCAACCATACATTTGAAGTGCACAAAATATATACTATTGTGTGATTCGGTAGTGCTTTATCATCTCTTATGGGACTACATGAATAAGCTTTTTTCTCGGGTTGTGCGGGCCTAAGGCCTTCATCCATATTAGTTTTTTCATCTCTATTTGTTCGTTACTCTTTCATGAGAAACTCCTTTATCTTTCTTTAAAGTTTTGCAACCTATGATTGGCAATGCTTTGAGTGTTGAGTTGAGCTAATTGGCGATTAAATAAACTAATACCTCTCTTTAAGCAAGACTACTATGTTGCTAACTTTACCCATTAAGATAATGGGTGCTTCTATTTGTTAGTGTATGTTTCATCAACTAGTCCCACTATTACAGTAATCTCACTCTCTCAATATGTGCCCGGGATGCTCGATTTTGGTGGGCGCACAAAAACTTTGGGTGCTTCATTGCCTCGGCTTCCGTCCTTTCACTCATCGCTAATCTCCGCTTTCTTCCTTTCGTCGTCGCTTGGCTTATCTCGGCTTCTAAAAAATAGTAATTGATATGCTACCTCACAGGTTGGTCTGGTCTTTATTGATTTTGTGCTTTCATATGTTTGGTAATTTGGTATTGTCTCTGTTTGCCGATTTCATAAAGGAGTAATTTGGAGCTGAACTTGAGGCAAATCATTACATCGGTGATTTTGAACGCACAAAATGATCGGATGGACAGGTACTTATTTGCTCTATGTACTCCAAAGTTCACTCGAAAGCATCGATGTTGACAAAAGTGCCTATATTCATTCGGTATCAACGGCGTCAACCAATTGTCAAACTCAAGTATTAGGAAAAGCCAAAAATATTGCTTGGTGCATAGCCGGAAAAACAAAGTCGATCTTTGGTCCCAACTTGGCCTTTTGGTTATCGGCACATATGGTAGCGAACTATATGGCATGGAGTCTAAAATTCGGACAAGTTGGTTGGTATATTCATCGGCATAATAGTCCCGCAAGGATGCTCCATTTCGTTGAACTGCACAAAAATTTGGGTGGTTCATTTTCTCAACCGCCTCCTTTCTTCGCAATGTAGAATTTTGGCGAGATCAGGACCAAGATGAGCCATAAACTAGTTGGATGAAAGTAGTGGCCAAGTTGCTCAAACCTCCCTCGACCGAGGCCACTATTTGAGGATAAACCTACAAGCAAAGTTCAGATTATCATGCTGCCTCTTATGTACTCAAAGTTTACTCGTACAAGAACTAATTTTAGCAAAAGTACCTCCGATTGAACACCATTTACCGTCTTACCCTAGGTAATTAAAGTTGTCCATGGATCATATTGGCTGTGATCTCAATCATTTGGATGCATAAACATCTTGAACATGTGTATATTGAATCTTTTTGAATTATGTATGAATATTGTGTGGATCTATCAATCATTTGGATGCATAGATATCTTTGAGCTTGTTATATATGAATCTTTTGAGTTGTTGATAGTGAATGTTGGCTATGAATATGAGCGTGTCTGTGAACCTGAGTTTGATATGAATGTTTACCTTTTATTTGTATTTTTGTGTGAACTTGTTAGTATGCCTCTTGTTTTAAGCGGTCTCTTATAAAAGTAATGTTGTGTCAATTTATGTTTTCCTTCTAACCACATTATATATATTTATATTATTACTATTATCTATATTTTATAGAGACTTATATATACATTATAAAAACATCCCGTGTTATTAACTTATAAAGTAAATGTTTAAGGAAGTTGGAAAAAATCCTGGTTGTTTTTGACTCACGGCAAGGAAAATCCTGGTGATTCAAAAAGCTTGAAGATTTTAAGGACCAATTTAATAATAAGCTCATTTTATTTTGAGCAATAACTTTAATTTCTTAATTATATATATATAATTGCCCTCGGTTTATTCTTTGATATTAATTGCTCCTTCTAACATAACATTATATATATGGCCCACCTAATTGTATTTCAAGGAACAAATGGGCTGGGATTTCTTAGAAAATATAAATTGATTTTGGCGAAATTATTTGTTCACCCAGACAAATGGTGTACATTCTAGAAAACATGGGTTAAATATATGCCACATTTTTGCGGTGACATGTGGGCCAATAGGTTAACCCTGGAGCGTTTCCGTCAACAAAATTGTGTCATCCACACCATTGGATTTATATCACGGCGGCATGCACCTTCAATCTCTGTCTTCTTCCTCCGGCGTCGCCGGGACCTTTGGTCGGCCTCGGCCACCCCTTCGCATTTCGCTGAACCCCCCCGGCGGCTATCCTCCACCCCTCGACACCTCCTGTTATTCTCCAGGACTACATTCCCCAAGGCCAGTTATAACCCTTCTCCTCCTCTCAATTGCGACTCCTTGGCGTTTTCCCATCTCGTCGTTCCGTCGGGGCCTCGCCGTCGTCCCCGCCTTGCGTTGGTCGGCGTGGTCAACAAGGAGTCATCGGAAGGGGTATGTGGGAAACGGGTGGGACCCCGAGGTCCATGGTACGGGAAAGTTCCTCCTTATTAAGCTGAAAAAATGTTTCCTCCACGCAATTTGGGACCCAGGTATCTTTGCGGAAGAAGTGCCTCCTTGTTTTGTGAAAAAATTATTCATCCGTTGCAGTTTGGGACCCGTTTGGTGGTGACTTGTGGGCCTCTAAGCGGGCGATTCGCGGCTTCAACAATCAACAAATGATTCTAGCATGGACCGTTGGATGTTAATCCAACGTTCCTTCTTCCCTCTGTTCTTGCTCCTGTCTCCGTCCTTTGTCTTCCCTTTTTGAACGTGAATTTCCTCCTCTCCATCTGCGACTCCTTTGCCCGTCTTCCCCATCTCGGTCGTTCGTCGGGCGCTCACGGTGTGGTCACGTGGTCAACAACAAGTCATCGGAAGATATTTGCGTGAAGGGGATAGTGGGGCCTGCCCATGGGGGCATGCAGCGGGCAGCAGGCGGTGGTCGGAACGACTTCCATAAGTATCTTTCGTGGAGAGTCTCGGTGGGTCCACGGGCAAGTAATGCCTCCTTATTCGGAAAATAATGATTCCTCAAGCGGCGGGGGACCCAGGGCGGGCCCATATTTTGGGCGTTTGTTGGGACCCCACGGGCCACCGTATTTCAAAAAACGTTCCCCGTTTTCGGACCCAGGAATGCCTCCTTATCGCAAAAAAATAATACTCCCCGGCTGGGACCCACCTTGGTGGGAGGCTGACTTAATGGGCCTACTAAGTTGGGGGCGAAGGGCTTTGTCAACTTAGTCAATATACGATTCTAGCTCCGGTGACCGTCGATGTCCATCCAACGCCGTAGTGCTTCTTCAACCTCTGGTCTTCTTGCTCCGGCCGCCCAAAAGGCGGTCGGCATGCTCTTGCCTCCGTGGCTTTGTCTGCCGGGGCCTCACCGCCCCTACTATTCCCACCGGGCGGGCCCCCTTGGCGGCCCCCACCGCCGAACGTGAACCCTCGTACTCCTCTCCCGGGGCTTCCCCTTGGGTCTTCCCGCTCCTCTCCCCTTCCTAGGCCTCGCCGTCGTCCACCCCGTGGTGCTCTCCGCGGCGTGGTCACTGGTCACGACTTCCATCGGGATCTTTCGTGAAGTGAGATGGGTCCAGCCCAAGCCCAGTTTTTTGATTTGCCAAGTAAGTCCTTTGTCGGGCTGTTGGGCTGCAAATCTTTCAAACGAGAGCTTTCATTGGTGGCGGAAAAATGGCCATCAAATGAGAAATGGTTGTACATTTTAAAACATCAAACCGGAATTAGTTTCAAATATCTTTTTTTATTTCAAGATTTTAAATTACATTAATTTTTATCGTGGAGAATTTGTTGGATTTTATATTGATATACATTTATTTTTAAAATCAGTTTGAATGTGAGTGAAATTTGGGATTAAAAACAGTTGGACCCTTTTGAAATATGCAAAATTTGTATAATTTTTTAACCGTGCCCAAATATGGGCTGTAATGCTAACAAAAAGAATAGGGCTCCAAAAAACCTTAATAATTAGCAAATGGGCTGTAAATTATTAGAAATAATGGGATGGGTTGTATCTTTTTTTCCACAGATTTGAGGCTTTCCTAAAAAGGTTGGCCTGGCTTGGTTGGATGGCCATCCAACGGCCGTCCTTTCTTCAATCTCTGCTCTTCTGCTCCGCCGCTCAAACAAGCGCCCGGGGAGGCGCCCTCCCCCCATGGGCTCTGGCGCCCGACCTCCCCCCTTTACTCCCATCGCCTAGCCATCCCTCTACTCACCCACACTTTGGTTATTCTTCCGGCGGGCGACGTAAACCCTCGTTGTCTCCCCCTCCGGGAAACAACGAGTCCCACCTCCGTGTCGTTCCTTCCTAGGCCTCCCGTGTCCCCCACGTGCTCCGGTGGCCGGTCAAATGGTCAATGACCGACATGCATCGAAGTGGTTGCGTGGGAGGCCGCAGTGGTCCACGGCCCGCGAAATGCCTCCTTATTACGCAAAATAATGATTCCTCCACGACATCGAGGACCCACGAAAGGGCCTCTATATTTCCAACGTTCCGCCACTCTGGAACCCCCGGCTATATCTTGCGCAAAAAGTGCCTCCTTATTCCAAAAAAATGAATACTCCCCATTGGGGGACCCGGTTATGGCGGGGACTTGTGGGCCTACTAAGTTGGCGGGCGGGGCTTTGTCAACTTAGTCAATATACTAGCTCCGGTGACTCGATGTCCATCCAACGGCCGTAGTGCTTCTTCAACCTCTGGTCTTCTTGCTCGGCCGCCCAAACCAGCGCCGGTCGTGCCTCGTGCTCATGCCTCCCGTGGCGGCTGCGATGCGGCATAGTCAGCGTGGTCAAGAATGGCTGGGACCCACCAGCTACATCTTCGCATGGAAGGAAGTGCGTCCGGGCAAAAAAACCAAAATGATTAGCCCCACTTGCTGGGACCCACGGCTACATCTTACGAGCAAGGAAGTGCACGGGTGGGACCCACCTGGTTGAAGCATCGTGGCGTTGTCATTGCATGCGTGACGATATGCGTTACATATATCTTGGTCGATGTGAAGCGGCGCCGGTTAGTAGTAGAGACGCGTCGTGTATAAGTAGTAAAGCTGACGTAGCATGTACACATCGTCTGGACGGCGGTGCAAAAAGAAAATCTGACCGTGTGTGTACATCTGAGCGGGGTCTCGACGCCTACTCGGCGCTACGTCTGGCGAGGGCTCGGGTACATGGCTGGGTCGGAGCGGGCTGTTGTCGTCGTGTGTTCATGGGGAGAGCAATGGAATCGTCGTGTTCATGGGAGAACGCGGAATGCGTCGTGTTCATCGGAGAGCAACAAAGCGCGTGGGAGCCAACCGGCTGGGTCGGAGCGGAATGCGTGGTCGTGTTCATCGGGAGGGCTTGGGCCGGAGCAGCGATGGAAGCGAGGTGGCGCTGCCGTAGAAGACGGAGAAGCGGCCTTGTGTTCGACCGGCCCACGTTGAAGCAGGATCCTGATGATCGGGAGGTGTGGCGTCGCAAAAGCGGAAACGGACCTCCCTGATCGAGCAGGGGTCCTGTTGATCGGGAGGGTGTGGCGTACCGCAAACCGGGAAGCGGACCTCCTATGGTGAAAGCAGGGTCTGTTGATCGGGAGGGTGTGGCGTCCGCCAAAGCGGATGAAGCGACCTCCTACGGTCGGCAGGGGTCTGTTGATCGGGAGGGTGTGGCGTACCCATAAAGCAGAAGCAGACCTCCTACGGTCGAAGCGAGGTCTGTTCGCCGGGAGGGTGTGGCGTCCGCATAAGCAGGACTCCACGGGATCTTGTTCATCTCCTTGTCGACCTCCTCCGGCCTCCACGGGCTACGTCGACCTCCTCCGGCCTCCACGGGCTCCTGTTCATCCAGCCTCCACGGGCTCTGTTCATCCGAGCCTCCACTTGCGCTTACTCCACGCTCTGTTCAACCACCCCTCCACCGTCTGTTCATCAGCCCTCCACACATGGGGTCTGTTCAACCACCCTCCACGGGCACCCCTCCACCGTCTTTGTTCATCCAGCCCTCCACCACACCACGGTCTGTTCATCCGGAAACGCCACCGCTCCTTGTTCATCAACCCCCCCGCAAGCGCTCCTTTGTTCATCGAGGCAGCATCGATCGGCCCAGTGCAGCGATAGCGAAGAATCGCTCGATCGGTTGATTAACGACCATCGATCGATCGCTCGGATTCGATAGTGCGTAACGTCTGTCCTTCGGGTTCGATTAAATAGCGCCTGCATGC
>JAHIAM010004580.1:0-89144 GCA_021605205.1 Aegilops longissima
GAACAACCATTGTCCTTTAAATTGAATTCATAAACTCATCAAACATGAGGCGAAATAATTTCCGACTAAGTGCAGGAATGTAATAACAATTATTCAATTCCATTATGAATCGGGAAGGAAGCTGGAGCTGCATCGTGCCGACCTCCACGCAGCAACTCTTGCTTTGTTGCCGACCCGATGTCAATCTCCCCTTGTGCCACCGCCTAGTTCTTACCAGCCCCTGCATCGAGTTGCAAATATGAACAACCGATCCAGTATCAAATACCAAGAGCTACTAGGTATGTCAGCAAGGTAAATGTCTATAACATATGCAACAAGTGTACCTTTGCACGAAGAAGCATTTCCGGCCTTCTTGCCATGCTCGCAAGCCACTTGCTGAGTTTCTCTTCGTGACGGTCTCCTTGCGGTGAAAGAAAACAGTCTTGAGTCCGGTCAGACTTGGCATGGCGGCGAGGTTACCGTCTCCGTGCCCTTTGCCTTAGCCTTTTCCTTGGACCAACTCTTCTTGAACTTAGCGATTTCTGCACCATCAACACTTGATCGTGCCTTTCTTAATATCCTGCTCTGCCACTTTGAGCATCCCATGCAATTCAGTGAGCTTCTTATCCATGCCATGCATATGATAGTTCGAGATGAGCGTCCCATAGCTGGCGGAAGAGAACCCGAACAGCATCGATGCCAGCTCATCCAAGGCGGGAAGCCCAAAGCGATCAAAGCTTGCACATATCCGATCATCTTGATCACATGTGGGCTCGATGGATCACCTTCCTTCAGCTTGCAATCCATCAAGGATCGCGGACGTTGAACCTTCGGTCCTAGCACGTATCGAAACATGCTCTTGAGACTCTCGATCATATCGTAAGCCTCAACATTTTGAAATGCTGTTGCAAATCGGGCTCCATACAAGCCGACATCGACAGGCTGATCTCTGTTGATTCATCAACGAGTTTACAGTAGGCATTCTTAGTTGTGGCACTAGCATTATCGGCAGGTTCCTCTGAAGTGGATCCTCTAGAACATGTTCCTTTTATAGTGCTGAGAACAATTCTCAGATTTCTATACCAGGTGGTAAAGTTTGTTCCATTCAGCTTATCCTTTTCGAATTGATTTCAATGCAAAGTTGGGTTGAGCAGGTGGTGCCATTGATCTACAACAGAAAATATGCAATCACTAAGCAATGTGTTTATGTAGAGTAATTCTAGCCTAAGCAGAAATACTCCCCGAAGTCGACATCCCTCCATAAACTCTCGGTGATTAGGGATCCGACTAGCGCATGCGACTAGTGAGCTTTAGCATCAGCTAGCCAACATACCTATCCGGTAAGCAACTCCTTGCTAATCGTATCTCTATCGACTCACAGCGATGGGAAGGTATCTCATACCCGGCTCCCAACCTTCTTTGCCACAAGGCCCAAAACCGTTTTGATAGCCTTGTCAAGTTAACTGATCAGTGCATGTCCGTGTCAAACCACGAACCCTTGAGTTCAATGACACCAGCACCCCAATTTTATGAGCCCACTACTAGGCGTCTTGGCGTGCAAAGGTGCAACATCGGGGATGGCAATTAGCGATATTCATGAGGATCATTCTATCATTTTAACATGCATAGAAACAAAGACATAACAATCACAAATATAACACATATTGTGAAATAGTATGGCTCCTTCATGGGCGTTCTTCGGATCGGCTCCGACTCCGATGACCATCTCGAACTCCATCTTGTTTGTCCGTCGGGGCGTAAACGTAACCTGATCTCTATTATCCAACTACTACAACTAGTAATGAATTTTACATAGAGTCACAAATCGACACGCTGAGTGTTATACAAAATAATGACAGCACTTTGGCTCTGCGGTGACAAACATGACCGTGAGCACGTATAAATTACACACATGCATCACATACACATGAGCCATACTATCCACATCAAACCTGCAAAACAAAGTATAGAATCGCATTCTACGGTTTGTGTGGGGTTGAAATACCGGCGCTACGCTACGGCGGTCGATTCTGAAAACATAGCCTCAACGATCCGATTTAGAAAACATAGCCTCAGCAGATCCCCATATGCGTTGATCACATCAACCGTGCACATAGCCGATCTCTTCAAGGACAACAGATCTCATCTGCGCCTCCACATATCTAATATGCATACGATCTGAATCAAATCCTATAGCAGGCTCGATACCCTTTGTTGGGTTCTCTGGTAGGGTGCGTCGACTGCAAATTAAAAATTCCTCTGCGCGAACATCCGAGGAACATGCTACGGGAGATGGATCACAGTTTGTTACCACTAGGCAGCGATGCCGTGCAGCAGAAGAAGAAGTTGGAGCAGCGGCGTCTGCGTGGATCGTCTCCTCCTCGTTCGATCTCCCTCAAGCGGCGGTCATCCGATCCCGTACGAGTTCGCGGGCGGCGCAAATGCACCACCTCTAACGGTATCCGGCGTGCGGAGGAGCGTCGTGCGGCGGACTGCTAGTTCCGATCACGCGATCGGCGGTGAGTGGAGGTGGCTATTCGCAACACATGCAAACCCTAGTCGCGAGCAGGCGATCAATCGCTTGAGTGTGCTGCACCTCCACTTATATAGGCGTCCGTCGCGGGCTCAACACTTGGGCCTGCCACGGACCCTAAAGCAAAGTCTATTCGGTCACGTTCCTAGTCGATTCGGATCACATCCGACCGTGTCCTGAACTGACCTCGTGGGTTCCTTCCCTTAAGCGCGACCCCTTAGAGTTCAAGTCGGCTTGGTCACGATTCGGATCACCTCCGACCTGTACGGTTAGTAGCGGCCTCTAGAAAGGCGTGCCGACCACCAGCGAGCGATGAAGCTGGTTAGGCGAACACCTGGCGTGTCACTCTGTTCCCTTTATGCCATACGATATATGTTTGTCGGGCTCAAGCGAGACTGTCATCCTTGTGCTAACCCGACCTCTTTCTCGTTCGGTGATACGACCACAATCCGGATTATCTCATAATCCTTGTCGCATAGCCATGCTATTCCTGGTCGAGATCACCACGAGGGGCCAGTATATCTCTCGATCGGAGGGCAAATCCCATCTTGCTCGACCATGTCTCGCAGCATGGGATTGGACAAACCCGAAACCTACCTTTGTAACTACCCAGGTCATGGAGTAGCGTTTGGTCGGCCCAAAGCAAGTCTATCACCATCTCGAGTACATCGTCGGCTAAGGTCTTAGGACATAGAGCGTATGTTGTACTAGAGACTCACGGATGACATATCACTGCGTCTCATAGTTGGATGCTCCGACTCGGACCTATCTCGACTTCGGATCCGACTATATCGAATCCGACCAGACCTTCAAGTCCATATTATCCGGTTAGCATCCAATGCTCCATGGCTAGTGAGGCGAGCCATCGACCGTATCATATGCTAGTCTAGTCGGCTCTGGCGTCCACACAGCCCTTCGACTAGGGACCTTTTAGGACAGTCATCATGCAATGCATAGTCCCACAAACAAGTCACGTGCTTGCGATACACATCATTGATAATGTCCAAGGACTATCTTTATTCATAAACACATAGGAAATATCATCATACATGATTGCCTCTAGGGCATATCTCCAATGAGCCCCCTCCCGCTGCGGCTGGTTCTTCCTTCACCCTGAGCCCACCCCTTGAAAATCGTGACCCAAAAGTCGATTCAGTTGACTGAAGTGTAGCCAAATCAGAGCAGCATCACAAGCAAGAGCAAGGCGAGAACAGCAGCGTGAGCAAGACAATAAAGAAGCAGACCGAGGCAGGAGACCGAGCAAGAGCAAAGCACCAGCACGGCGAGAGCTAAAGCAGCAGCAGCTCCTCTGATGTGGTCGCCGCCGAGGAAGCGACGCCGTGGAGGAAGTGGCGGCGGCCGCGCCGTGGATGGAGTCGTGCCGTGTCGGCTTTCGGGACGGCGCCGGCAGCACCGCGAGATCGAATCAAGAAGAAAATCGGCGATTAGTGTACAACCTCTTTGGTGGCGCCGATTAGGCGCAGCTTCATCCGAGAAGCGGTGATGATGATGCTCTTCGGTGGTGCAGGTGAAAGGCGGTGGTGTGGGAATGGAGGTGGCGCCAGAGCGAGTGGAACATCGGGGCAGCTCCTTGGAGGTGGAGGGCGGGGTAGCTAAACCGGCGGGGACGATGAGATCGGCAGCGGATCCTCATCCGATCGGTGGATGAGGGGCGTCGAGGTGTTCTGTGGATGGCGTCGTCGGGGAAGAGAGCTCCGGCTGGGTGGCGGACGAAGCAGGGTGTGGGGTTTAGTCGCTGGTTTTCGCGGACCTCGGTGTCACGAATGGGTGGGCGGATGGGATGGCGGTGGGGAACCGTGGCTTAGAGGCGCTTGTCCGAAATGTGGGGTAAGTTCAAGTACCCCCACCGATTTGAGCAGGTTCTTTCGGTTCAGGGTACCACGGGCATTTCGCGTGTCGGGATTTCACAGGAGGTGGGAGTTTTCGTCAGCGTTGTAATTTGAATAGCAAGGCGGGTTGAGATGGAGGGAGTTGCCGAACTGTGAGACAAAGATATATCTTAAATATTTTGGGCTAACAAAGCGGCGGGTTGAAATTTCTGGACAAGCCTAACGTGTACTTTACCAAATCAATCGCTTACAAATGTCATTCAAAACTTTGAATTCATGTTATGTTCAATTAGAATATTCCGCTACATGTATAATGCAGCAACCAACTACTCAAATGAGCGTTTTAGTGCATTCCAAACATATATACTACCGCTTCAATATGAACTAAATTTGAATAAGATCTCTGTAATGATTGTTGTGAAGTCAAAGCATTTGAATTCATTTCTCTGTTTAATAAGATCTACAATCATCATTATTGTCAAGTTAAACCATCGTTTGTGTATTATCTTCATAGCACACCACATGATTAGTCTTGAGTTACATATGAACTATGTGTACTATATGAACTCGAACTAGATTTTGAATCCACTTTATTTTGATTTCAAATCACATTACATTTCTAGCTCTAGCTAGATCTTCATAATCTAAACCGTGTCTCATATGTATAATGTGTTTATCACATTATGTATGGTGCCCGCCCCTCGCCTACAAGTATTTAGATGTGAGTTGCAAACACCACACATTATCACAAATGCAAATAAAATGTGAGAATGTTAGATGTATAGTATTGTTTAGATTGCTCGATATTTAGTTGTAAGCTGCAAACCCGCACATTATCACAAATTCAAATAAAATGTGAGATTGTTTGATGTATAGTATGGTTTAGATTGTTCGGCATTTAGCTGTGAGTTACAAGCCATGCATTATCACACTATGGTATAACATGTGCACAACACGTGTATCACCGCTATATTCATGCATGTAATGTTTAAAACACTATGATCTCCTATTCAAATATATGAATCCGCTTTCATATCAAATTATGATCTTTGTTAGTCTCTTACACCCACACAATCCTCTAACCTTTGTAGCTACCACTAACTTTCTCTCGTGCATGCACGCCCTCCTCGCCCTCCCCTCCCTCGGCATTCTATCCACGGGCACATACATTTTTTTCTTTAGGTGTTCTCCTAGAGTCTCCACAACTCCTTTCAGACACACAACGATCGATAAACCTCTCCAGCGATGCCTGCCTACAGCATACACACACAGCTTCAATCTCCTCCTTTATGTGTCCTTGCCTCGTGTCTCTCATACGGTCAGGACACTGCGTGTAAACTCTCGCCCCTCTTTTCATCGTTCTCACAACACTTTTCTCCCCTATCTAGCTAGTAGTTGGGCCTCTCGACCACCTCCTAGCTCCATTCTCTCTTTATCCGTCTCTTGGGCCTTATTTGCCTCTAACAAATGGGCGTACACCGACCGATCTCTCGCTATACATATAGCTAGCTAGGTCCTTATAACTCGGTTTTACCCACCGTCGATCGATCTACCTCATTAGTTTGTCTCTCCTTCCTCCGACAAACAACAATTGATCTACCGATCTAGTTAGGTTTGCTTACCAAACACATGGTTCCCCTTCATCATCCATGGATGTCAGCAGATCTATCACGCCTGAGCACACACGAAACACCCCTCACCCAGCCCATAACATTGCAGTTCCATCCTCAGTTTGTCTAGTAGGCCTCTCCCAACATCTGCGAGCTTAACTCCATCACCCATCCTTTTCTGCCCTCTCCTCCCTCTCCTCCCTCCCTCTCTCCCTCTCTCTCCCTCTACTGTCCATCATATTTACCGTCCTTGATTTATGTATGGATGTCGACGATCTCCCTCAAGACATAGCTGGGTCTCTCCTTCTCAACACACTCTGAGTCGTTCTACCTCTATAGTTAGGCCTGCTCCTACCCCTCCCCACCCCCTCCCCACACTAATACATCAAGCGCTCTATCATGTCTCACCACACACAAACTTGACCACGTGCCCTCTAACGTTCGATAAGCCCGATCGCCCTATATCTTTGACTTTTTACACACACAATTTCGATGGCTCTCTTCATCAGTCTACCACCATCCATCCTCTCTTGACTCTATGATAGCTATGACCCCTCCTCTCTTCTCATGGATTGCACGATCCTCTATGTATGATGTAGATAGGCCTCCATTTCACACATTGCATGCAAAATTTGTTTGAGATGTCATCGACACTGTATTCCCAAAATAATTCATAATCAACCCCACCCCACCCCACCCCCACCCAAAACAAAAAACAATCACAGAAGCGGTTTATCTCCCTCACACACCCGTAGGTGGGGCGTGCCTGAAGAGAAGAGAGTGCATGCAGTGCACGTACTCCCGTCTTTCCCCAACCACACCAGGCGATACAGTGGAGCTCATTTTGTCTGAAAAAAGGCAGCCACTGTAGTAATTCTTTATGTCTTGGTTGTCCACTTGGTGGAGGAGGATCGTCTACCCAGGTGAACAAACAAATTAGACTTGTGCGTTATGTTAAATTAAAAAAGAGGCCAAACCATGTGGGGCTACCTTAGAGCAAGGCTCTATACTTTGGAGTGCTGATGTGTCCAGAACCTCGCAACAAGGAAAAGCTTGCTTAGTCGCCGTCTCCCCGCCTGGTAGCGGTGGCTCATAGGATGAGGAGAAGCTTGCTCCATCTGTCCCTCGCCCATGTGCAGTGGCTCATTGAGACGAGAAAAATTACTACTCCCTCCGTTTACTCCTCGTCCCTACCTTGGTTATAGAGATTATATCATATTTTGGAATATATTGTCCTTTAGTGATTTCAATATTAACTACTAGTACATATAAAACACTTATGTATATAGGCATTTTAGAGTGTACATTCACTCATTTTGCTCCGTATGTATAGCACTCTCCCTGCGCCCCTCAACCCCTGCGCCCCGTGGTGGGCGTGCAGCAATTCATTCGGTCTCATAGCGAGCGATATATCTTTTCTACTGTTGCTCGACTCGAAAGCCCGAGAGCCAATCGCAAGGTTAATATTTTGGATGCTGCGCCAAGATTATGGGAGGAGCAGTTAGTAGGTGCAGCGTCATTTATAAATAAAGTTTTTATTCTTGATGCGCATTAGCAATATGATAGGTTCATATGGAGAGAAACGGAAACGCTCCTATATACATAGTCAGGAACGGGCAGACTACTACGGTTGCTTCTTTGGGGTTGCTCTCTTCACACTCTCTACTTTCAAAGCACTGCGGCCCACATCTCTAACATCCGGCGGATCCGTCCGCTTGGGAAGAATTGGATGCTTAGTGTGAATCTTGGTGACCGTCGTCGACAAAACCTTTAATCGACACGTCCGATCGGGGTCCCGCCGTTCTCTTTCACAAAACGGTGAGGTTGCCTTCGTCCCTTGCTCCTTTGCATGACATGGGCAGTTGTCGCCTCCAGCCCTCCCAAGGTTGATTCGTCCGGTACAACTCCTTCTGCGGATTACTGCTGATCAGCTGCACATCACTCACTGGATATTTCTCTACTTCTTTGCCCCTTTACAATTCTACTGGCTTCTCGTCTTCATATTTGTGATGAGTTTATGTCTCATAAACTAGTCCCATAATCTTATTCTAATCACTTCTTCAATTTGTTTGCCACAGGGATGCTCATCTCAATTTTGGTGAAACCTGCAAAATGATCCGATGGTCAAAGGTTGCAAACTTCATTTATTAAGGCTTCGAGCGTTGCCGACAAAATTGAAGCCTGGTCAGGTTTCACGGTTCAGGGTTGGGGACTGCATGGATCGTTTTTCCTTTAGCGCCTCTGTTCCAAAATAAGTGTCAACTTTAGTAGTAGTACAACTTTGTACTAAAGTTTGCACAAAGTTGAGACTTATTTTGGAGCAGAGGAGTACTCTATTGCTATGATCATCAATCATTGATATGCAATATGCATGTTAGTCTCCTTTGTGTTGATGAAATGTTGCAGCGAGGCAACCTTGGGCCATAAGATACATGTAATAGGAGATGGAAGCTTCATAGCATTGTACAAATTTATCTCGCTCATAAATTACGATGCGTACTAGTACTATACTAGTACTTCCTCCGTTCCTAAATACTCCTCGTCCCAAAATTCTTGTCTTAGATTTGTCTAAATATGGATGTATTTAGTTACATTTAGTATTAGATATATCCGTATCTAGACAAATCTAAGACAAAATTTTAGACTGAAAATATAAATCTTTAATAAATTTCACATAGACCACATGCGGATGTATATAGATGCATTTTAAGTGTAGATTCATTCATTTGTTCCGTAGTTCACCTAGTGGAATCTCTACAAAGACTTATCTACTAATAATAACTAGCCCCCACTACTAGGAATTATCTATCCTCTCCTTGAGCCCATCATCAAAATTGATGTGGCCGTTAGATGAGTAAATAAGTCCATAATGGCCGTCGATCTAGGCGTTGAGATTCACTTTTAAGCCACATGCAAGCATGCAGAAATAGTGGCACATGCATGTGAGTGGGTTTTAAATCAAATCAACATATGCGTGCATGCATGCACATTAACATGCATGTAAGTGAGCTTTAAGTCCCATTAACATGTCAAAAAAAATATAATCCCATTATACGATAGGGTTGGCTGATCTTTTTCCTTACGTGGGATGATCTAAATGATGATGGGAGTTTATTTAGTTTGGCTACCACATTTGTCATGCGGTTATAGAGTTTTTCTTAGTTCTATAAATCGATAATTTTCTGTGAGAGATATACACGCTGTTCGGCGACAGCGTGAGGACTCATCTAGTAATATTTAGGAGCGGAGAATTACTATGAAAGAGTTAGGTGTCATACGGTGATAGTGTGAGGTGGGCCATGTAATCCGAGCCTGCGTGTTTTCTTTGCTCTTGCTCCTCATTGTAAGAATGGAGAAAATTGTAATCTACTACCTCCTTTCACGGCGTGGGACATCAACGAGTCCTACCACCTCATAATAAAGACCAATGAGTCGTCAAATCCACATAGACCAGGTAGTAAGTTGAATGAATGACAACCATCACTCTTGCGCCCGGTGAGAGTCGCCTCCCTCTGCCGGGCATGAATGACACCGATTCTTTGGATGCGCTGACCGTTTGTGAGGGGAAGCGCCTGTGAGGCGATGGAGAGGCTTTGCGTGGGCGGAGCTAGTCGAGGCGGGCATGGCGGCTGTCGCATGTCCCTACGGACACTTGGGAAGCGAGAGGATGCACCAACTCTTGGCTAAAATCGTACACTACACCATCTCTCTATAGGATAGGTCGATCGCACTCTCTCTAACACACACATCTTATTAAACACACACCTGCACACACACCACCTTGGTCGTTGCACCTTCGCGTGACAGCCACACCTAGGCGGAGGGAGTAAGTATACAATACTGATGCTTTTGCAAGACTTAAGTCCTAAGTGCCCAAAATTTGTGTGCATGTTATAATAAGATTCACTTAAAATAGTCGTGAGCAAGCAGGCGGATCAATTGGTGTTCCCGGCGATAGCGAGATGTATGAAATAATGAATACATTTGGCGCTTTTTTTCTTACTAATTTTTTGTTTCACCCTACATTGGTGGGACCCATTACTCGTGGAGAGGTAAGGTGACTAGGCTGCATTATTTCTGCACCCTTGTGGATAGTCTTACCACCAAAGCCACATGACACGATTATGATTAAATCAATGACTCCCACACACACACAAAAAACATGGCATGCTTGTCCTGCAATGAGGAATGTATAAAGGTTATTTTCCTCTCGTTGAACATAGGGAGGGTTGTGTAGCTAGTTAGCACATTAGCTCATCAAACTTGAGGTCTCGGTTAGATAACTACACTTCAGCATAATTTTTTCGGGAGGTTCTTTGGTGGTCAAAATGTTTTCTAGGTTTGCACTTCACACTCTCTCTCCGATTATATATATACGCTGGAGCCTCGGTAGCTTAGTTGCTCTCTTCACACTCTCTCGCCTCTCTGCTGAGTCTCGGCGCTGTAGTTGCTCTCTTCACCTCTCGAGGATCTAAACAAGACTTCGTTGGCTCTCTCTCTCCCCTCACCTGCTCAAAATGGCAGGATCAAATCCGCTTGAGGAAGGGCTTAACGTTATGCGCCCGTCGGCGAGGAATCCACTACGGCATTGTTGTTCACTTTCCACCCATGGCAGGAGGCCTCATTCTTCTTGCTCGTCATGCAACCACGCCCAAGAACCTTAAGGTATATTTACTTACTCCACATTCATTGCTCTAGCTGCATGTATACCATGAATCTAGGGCGTGGTTCAAAGAGGAAAGGAGTGGGGAAAGTAGTGGGAAAAAGTTATATAGCATGAATCTAGGACATGGTTCAAAGAGGAAATGAAGGGGAAAGTTGTATAGCATGAATCTGGGGCGTGATTCAAAGAGAGGAAAGAATGGGGGAAAGTAGTGGGAAAGTTGTATCATAAATCTAGGGCGTGGATCAAATAGGAAAGGAAAGGCGAAAGTACTAGTTCAAAAAGAAAGGAAGGACAAGGCTGTAGAGTTTGAGCGGGACTAGATTTCTTCTTTAGCTCACATAGGGAAAGGTATCTAAAGATAACAAAACTAGGACCAACACAAATATGCTCCTTGGTTGTTTGTTCTTTGTTGCAACAGAATGTGCATGACCACGATACATCGGTAGATGCACATGGTGCTGGTCGTCCACATCGTGCAACTCATTAACTGTTGTTAATCTAAGGACCTGTTTGGTTAAAACTCCTAGTCCCTACCTTCTTGGTTCAGGGACTAAACATGGACTAGAGGTTATTAAATGACATGCTAAAGACCATGTTACCCCGATGTGAACTAATAGAAACAAGGTGCGATGCATGGCAGGGGCAACTGTTGGAAAAAGTCTCGAAAAGACTCCTTGGGGTCTTCTTTCTGTAGTCCCAAATGCCCTTTTATTCCTAAAAGTCCCTCTGTTGGTTTAGATGTGACTAACACTTTTTTTAGTCCCTACACCAAAATGTCACTGAACAAACACCCTCTAATAATGCATTGGAAAATTGATTCAATGCCACGATTAAAAGCAAATTACATGTTTAATGAATTTTATTGTTAATAAAATCTCTATGTTAATATTAATCAATGCCACCGTTTGAGAAATGCTCTGTCTTGCTTTCTTTCCCATTTAGATAAAGGAGATGCTTCTTTTGTTGGCCTGTCATCCACCGTTATTGACCACTAACTTGTGTGCACCTCTGTAAGCAGGGTTATCTACTTCACCTCGTTGCCATTATGACCTTTTGTTACCTTTGCACAAAACAATTTTGTTTTAATGTTTTGTGCAGTTCAACAAATACCGACAACGTTGCTTGATGCTTGATCTTAGTGGAACTGCACAGAGGAGATCTTACTTCCTATCCGTTAAAGTAATTTGGTTCAGATCTTCTTCTTGTGAGTTGTTTGAATTCCGCATCATGAGAGGTGATACTAGCCTTCTTTCACATGATTATGCGTGTGCTTTCATATGTTGTGCTACTTATGCGATAATGTTGCTTGATTTTAGTGAAGCTGCACAAATGGAACAAGACTTCCAATCTGTATGTACCTTGTAATATCCCATTGAGGTAAGATAAGGATATTTCTGGCTAACGGCACATATTTTGCCACTTTCATCGAAAATTAAGTTTAGTACCATACTTGTGCTCCCTAATTGACATGCCAAATCTTACATTGAAGGCGAAGCATGCATTATTGAACCAAGTGATGAAGGAGAAGAACAAGCGGAAGAAAAACAAAAATCAACTCCGGTCTGTAATAAACCTTGAGCTGTGATGACACAAGTAATGATATAGTTTTGCATCTTAATTTATTGCTATGGGATGGAGCGAGCAATTGTTTTGCCTTGATTTGATGCCATCGTAATTATCTCTACTTGTGCAAGCAAGATCTTCTTTGAAGATACCATATATTTTAGTGGAACTACAATAAGATGTTGGAAACATTAAACTAATCGAGGAGTATATAGTAAGCATGGCCACCCGTGAATGTATGAGATGGTTCGGAGAAGTGCTTCATCTGTATGCTCTACACAATCAGCCTCGACAAAGGTTGGTACTAAGCACTGATTTCATCCATATGATTGAGCTTTGTCATCTCTGTTGGTGTTGCTCTTTGTTTAGATCTTGTCATGAAAAGTGGTATTTCCTTGAGAAGTGCTTCATCATGCTGTTTAAATATTTCCTTTCCTTTTTTCAGAGCAAACAAGGATGCTAGCATTTAGTAGTCCTCTTGTCTTTGCACTGCAGGATCATCTTCCTCACGAAGAAGAATATGGAGTCATGAAGTGACTAGTTCGATTATGCAGGATGAAGAAGCCATCTATCTTCTCATCGGAAGGGCAGTTGAAGGATGGTTACATTACTCCCCACAGACCAAACTAACTTCAGCTCGGAAGGATGACAAATCTCCATTTTTGCTGTGATCTTGTGAGTACAATGTTGTTCTAGGATTCTTCAATTTCCATTTTCTAAAGTGTGCTACATGGACCATGTATGTACTGTTGAAGCTGTCAATTCATAGTACAGTTTGCTTTATACTAATCACTTTTGTATTTGTGCAAGCAGGGTGGCGATTTCAATGGGAACTGCACAAAATGTTCATGAATACATCAAATCATTCATTTCTACCACAAGAAAGGAGGTGCCCATAAGTTCAAGGCATTGCAACATATAAGAAATAATACAAGCTCTGTGAATTTGGTTGATTTTGGTGGAACTGCACAAAAGAACAACTGGTTTATTTAGCGAGGTGCCATGTCAATGTCGAACTGATGGCAAACCCTACTCATTCCACAATCGTTAGGCATTTGATATTTTGGAATGGGACAACCTTGTCAAATTTGCTCATTGATTTTAGCAAGATATCGTTTGATATTTTTCGAATGGGGCGCCTTTGCCTTATGACGTCGATCAATTTTTCTTTATTCTTTAGTTGTGAAGTAAATATTGCCTCCGACATGTGAGTCGCTGAGATGCATAATCATCGATTGTTTTGAATGTTCTCTATGAATTGCCAGTGTGACACCCCAAAATTTTAACCTTGTTTGTAAATTTAAAATTTGCGAGTTTAAAACTTATGCTTCACAGGCACCTTTTTGATTTTTGAAAACATTTCCTTCCTATTTTCATGGAGTTGTTTCCTTCGGTGAAAACTTTCAAATATGTTATTGGACTTGTATCCTCTCAAGAAAAACCTTTCTTTTATCAGTGAATTAATTACATAATTTATTTCTAATAATCTTGATTTTCTCGAAAATGGTTTCCCATGATTTTTATGGTCGTTTTTGAACTGCACTTTTATAAATTCATTCAAAAATCCACCTAGATTTGGAGATGTCATGTGATGTTTTTTAACCACTTTTATGCAAAAATATCTTACATCCCATTGGAAATTTTGAGCTCTACACCATATTTTCAAATCTGGTCCAATGGGCAGATTTGCACTACAACCTATTTAAATATTTCTTTAAAACTTCTACCAAAATTTTGGGATGTCGGTAGGAGCATATTATTCCACTTTATGCAAAAACCTAATGTTGTTCTTTGGAAAAATTGAGTGAACCAACCTCTTTTCCATTAGGTCCAACTTGAGGATTTGTACAACAACCACAATTTTAGTTGCTCCTCTATCCATGATTCCTTTTTCTACTTGTAGTCCTCCTGCTAATCCCCTAAGTCCGGGGCATGCACCATTGGATCATTTTGGTCCATGTAATGATGCCATTACCTCCTGTCCAGAATTGAAGTTTTGCAAAACTTGCACTATGCATTTGTGCTAGACAAACTAACCTCACCACCCTCTCTTTCATCTAAAGACCCCACTGGAAGATTTGGCCACCCAAAATGCCTAGGTGCTGTGGCATTTGTCAAACATGAGCATGGAGCCAGTTTGGGCATGGGCTTTGTTTACATTGAGACGTGATCCCTGACCGGACCAGCATGTCAATGGTTTGCCCTAGCCTATAACCCCACTGCTAACCCTCTTGTGGTCTAGAGCCCCTAACATGCCTTAGTATTTTGTCGAGCACGTTAAAATTAAATGCTCTGGCTTGGCGAGCACGCGTTTGCACATGTCGCGCCCAGAGCCGCCAGCGTCGCGCCCCAGTTTTGCCGCCTGAGCCATGCACGAACTCCTCCCTCACGCATCACGCCAAGCAGCCACAGGGTGCCCTACAGCACCGTCAGGCCTTGGCTGCACGCCGAGTCATGACCCGTCTACGCCCACAGTCGGTGCCAAAACCAGGCCTTCGCCGGCTGCCCTTGGGCGAGTTCAGCTCATCATAACCTCGACCTCTAGCACCGTCGCCACAGCTCTGAAATGGCGATGTGGCGATCTTATCCGTGTACACGTCAAAACCGACCCGATGCGCCTATTTAAGCAGAAACTCATCCCTTGCCTTGAGCGATCTCAAGCCATCTCCCTTGGACCCCTCTTGGCCGCAATCGAGCAGGGCCGTCTTCCCGACTCCGCCCGATTGGCCACCGCCGCCTCCCTCGTTCTTCACAACGAAACCTCCCGGCCCTCCTAACACCTAGCAGACTCCACTCCGTCTTGCGAACCGCCGAACCAACCGGCGGAGATCCCTAAAAGCCACAAATCCACTTTGCTCCAGAAGCCACGGCCGCGTGGCTTCGTGGCGATTCCCTCCACCCAGCGACCCTACAACCACGGAAGGACCGCCCTTGACCCGCGGATCCATCCGCCCTCAACTCCCATGAGGCTGCCGTTCGCCGTGACGATCGCCGGTCCCGCCTCTGCTCGGGCGGAGGAAGGAGGAAGGTGGACTAGTCAAACGACTAGTGGGCCACAGACTATGAGTGACTCCCAGCGTGATCATCATGCTGGATAAGTGGAGCGTATTTTCCATAATACACCTTGACATGGTCAGTCGAAGCGTTTTCTTTTTTCATTTTATTTAAAACAATTTTGACCAAAACTTTGACTATCTATAACTTTTTAAATAAAACTCGAAATGAGTTGATTCATTTTCCTACCTCTCTCAAATATTGTCTAGTTTATTTTAAATTTATTTGAAAAAATTGTAACTTTTTGTGCTGTTTTTAAAGTATGTGTTGTTGAATATTTTTGAAAATAGGGTTTTGGAGAGAGAAAACTTTCAAAAGTTTTGGAACCTCACCCTCCACAACTTGAAGGCAAGCATCCACAACCCCGACATAATATTTTGTTGTGTTAGTTGTCACGTTTATAACACCACGTGTTGAAACTTTTTATTTCATGTGATATGATCATTTGCATGGATGCATATTGGTGATTTGTCCTTGCTGTTGGAAATGAATAAAAGCGTGATGATAATCATCCTCAAATTGCCTTGCATGCATGCGGAAAGGAATCCGGAAAAAAACCCTGCCTTAGGTAGGCATGAGTTTAACGCTGTTGACCTCGTCGGAGACGGTTATGTCGGTATGGTATAGTAAGGTATAATGAGTGTTGATTTTGTTGGTTGAAATATATTTGTTATACATATCTCATGAGGGTATAAACCTCTGAGTCATAGTAGATGAGTCTACTCCGATAACTCCCATACTTATCGGTACTACCACTTGTCCTGCCCGCGGTAAGTGCAGTTCGATAAGTAGTCAGTTTCAAGCACACCGTACGGAGAGGCCGCGATGGAAGATGCGGTTGTAACGGTAGGCATACCATCTGGTCCGGGGGCATCAGGTGTTCGGTTGAGGCGGGCGGAGAGCCACCCTTGGAGCTATAAATTTGATCCCATGCTTCTGAGGTTGTAGCCTCCCACTTAGAGCTTTGCTTAAATTAAGTGTGGGTGATTCAGGACTGCCGTAAGTTAAATTTGGTGGTGCAAGTCGGTGTGTTTCAATTAAAGACCGTGAGCGGAATTAGTCCGATGGGCTAAGAAATTGATTTGCTGCGTGGGTAAAGGTACACCCTCTGCGGAAGATTAAACCTATTCGAATGGCCGTGTCCATGGTTAGGACTATAGTCAGGATGGGTCAATGTCGGTCTTAGTGTCGGTCTTGGAGGTATTAAACCAAACTTGGATTACCATTTGGTGACTTGTGAGACCATGATTATTATTATTTGGATATGGACTAACCGGTGCATTATTTGTATTATCAGTATCACTGGGATGATTCTACCTCCACGGATATTCGTTGTGATTATTTATTATAAGCCCTTTATGTGGAGGCATTAGGGCATATGCTAGCAATGTTTATTTCATATAAGCCCTTTATGTGGTGTATTGGAGGCCTGCATTTATGGCATTACTTGTTGTTTATTTCCTTATAAGCCCTTTTGTGGTGTATTGAGGCGCCGGTATCAGCATTGCTAGTTATTTATTTCCTTATAAGCCCTTTATGTGGTGTCGTTGAGGCATACTTGTAACATACTTGTTATTTATTTACTTTATAAGCCCTTTATGTGGTTTCTTTGAGGCAGCCGGTATGTACGTTTGTTATATAAGCCCTTTATGTGGTGTCATTTTGAGGCATGTATTGGCATGCTTGTTATTGTTACTTTATAAGCCCTTTATGTGGTGTCATACCAGACATCCATTATGGCATTTATTTACACTCCATTGTTGCATATTCATGCTGCATATAAATAACACCTTTCGCATGCATAAAAGATTTTTAATTATTGGCGATGTGATCATAGAATATTTCAAGTGCAGGATTATCCTTTATATTATCCAGCGTTGATAATGTTAGAAATTCAAAGTACTCGCAGCTTGTCCTGGCTATTGTCTTAGCCATATTTACGGCATGGAGAGGAACATTGAAGACAGCCCGGAAACTAAACAGGTGATAGCAGCCTCGCGAAGATAGGAGTTAACACAATGCATTTGTTCCCGTGGGAAATGGAGTTCCATGACACGATGATCCACAAACGCTTCACGCCATCAATCAAAAAAAACATTTGTTGTACTCACAGGCGAGTGGTCTTGTACTACATATTTTGTATTTTTCTTGGAATTTCATCAAGTTGATGCCTCATATTCTTAGTAATCCACAGGGCGGTGAGCATAACTGAAATTTACCGGAAAATTGATTGGCAGACAGACTTAATGTCGAGCCGGCTGACCATTGGCTAATCCTATCTTAGCAGGTAATAAACTTAAACAAACCAACCCACGGACAGTAACGAACCTCGGTAAGCTTCCGTGCAAGAATAGCCACAAAGTGACCCGACACTTTTGGCGATTAGTGTAACCTATCAACCTAGCTTTGGCGATCACGCGTTATGAGCACCTAAGGCGTCTCATTACTTAGCGTGCGAAGAAGACTCCGTCCCATTTTCTATAAAGAGACGCTAGCTTCTTGACAACCGGCCATACAAACGAGCCACAATACGGCCCGTCGTGCACAATGAGACCCACGACAACCAACCTTGGAGGCTTTGTGCCATACTCGCAAACCTCACCAAATGCCTATCGTTAGAAGCCTCCATAATATGTTGTGTACCAGGACCCATGGCGGTGACCGTCAATTCTACGAACCCGCTGTACACATCTCTGATGAGGTCTAGCGCTGGCGCCCTGAGTTCACGGAAGAACAACTTCTTTGAGCCACAAGCCATCAACTAGCTGCTCAGGGCTATAGTTCATCTCCGGCACTTATGGCGGAGTTAAGCGTCGCTCGTTCCTACTACCGAACGTGAAAGGGTATGGCGAGACCACCCCAAGTTGCCAGCGGAGATCACGAGACAGATCACGCATTGTTACACCTAATGCACTATGTAGGTGCACTAGAACCTTTATTCGATCAAATCACCATTGATCGATCGCGGCTCGTCGAGAAGCTGGTTCGCCCGAGCCCGGCAAGCAGGGAAAAGCGAACCCGGCGCCCGACAACCCGGTCGTGTTGTTCGGACACCCGATCGAGTCACAGTGCGCTGACCGCCGGCAAGGTGCTTTGATGACAGTGTGCCGTGCATGCGAATTTACCTCCAACAGGATTGTGGCCAACAATCCCGAGATGGTCATCGCCGCTTCTGCCAACTGCAGCCCTCAACCCTCTCCATTAATTCGATGGTAAGACCGTGGACAATCCTCGACCATCCACAAGCCGCCGGCGGATGTAAGCGAAAGTGAACTAAGTCCTCAAGTAGTGTATGAGTCGGTGTATCCCGCTTTGTAATCGTGTGACCTTGTAAATAAACGCGACTGTCGTTGTGCCTCTATAACCTTGCATGGGTATGACAGCACAGTTGCATATTTTTTAGAACACGATTACCAAAACCGACAACCCCACGGTGATCGTCACCTTGGTGAGATATGTATCGTGAGCTGCCCGGCCAGCAGGCTGGGCTGCAAATTCATTACCTTTCACCGGTAAAATGACCCAGCTCGGTGCTATAAATAGGCCAGCGTGACCACTGCCAAGCACCCCTCACCTATGCACCACCCTCACAACCATTTCTTGCCATCTGAGCCCTAGTATTTGTCAGAGGCCCGGGCGCGCATCCGGGTAGTTTTGTCAAGATATTGTGGGATTTTACACCAACGTTACCATGGGCGCTACCCAGCCACCCAGTCTGAGCTGTTCAAATCAGAATCGCCCCTTCCACCTCGAGATCTTGGGCAGCAGTGCATCCTTCCTAAACCCAAACCAAGACCCAGCAGGTCTCCTTCATGGGAAATCTATGCCGACCCACATGGCGTAGAAGCTTTGCTGCGTCTGAAGCGCTTGCTCGACTTCGATTAGCGGTACCCTATGCGGTGAAACGAGGTAATATTACTTTCCGAGCATTGCCTTTTCGGATAACATCTTTCCCGATGGGCCGAATTGAGAGAGACCCGGTCTGGCCAACCTAGTCGATGCGTCATCGCTCAAGGCGTTTAACCCAGCGATGTGATAGGTTATATCAAAGCCTCGTGGATTTAAATCCTCGAGATCGCGGATCGAAAAGGCCGACCGGAGAGACACATTCATCGTGGTCAATCCACTTCCCAAATGAAGAGTGTGTCGTGCGAGGCGTTTTCTCGGGACCCGATCGATTACGTTTGCATTATAGCCACTTTGTTGTGTTTATTATTACGCATTTATTTATAAGTTGTAAATTATACGCTTTTGAGTTTTACGTAAGTAAATCATTTAGTTTCTAATATTGTGAGTAGTTATGTTTAATTAGACTCTAATGTATTATTGTTTCTCTCGCGAAAATCCTGGGTAAGATTTTCTTTCCACGAGTTAACATACACCTTCTCCACGGCGTGGATTATTTTATTTCCGCAGCACCGGCATACTCACAACCATAATCATTCGAACACATACATTTGTGAAACCTTACAGCAGTGTTACATCTAGCTTGAGCACCTCGAACCATGATCCGCGCAACACCCTCACCTACTCCTCGTGATCACCACCACGGGAGAGCCAACACCCGCAGCAGCATCGGCGATCATCGAGGGATCATCACGCGAGGCGCTTGAGCCCGGCACAGCGCATTTGCTAGCCGCATCCGCGTACAGATTAAACGGCGCTACGCCAGTAGAGCCTGTACCGATCTTGACAAATGAGAGGAAGAAGGAGAAGGAGGAAGCGAGCCAGGTGTGAGGAGAAGAAAGGAGCACGGTCATTTTATAGCTCGAGATCGTGTCACGGTGGGCAAGTCCACCGGCACCGCTTATCGCCCGATCGCCCGGTGTTGGGCGAATCAGAGTAGTCTTGACGGCATGCTTTGGCATAAGGTGAAATTCTGCGCTACCGCCGGCGTAGCTCGCCTCGCGTGCGGCCCTAGTTACCCTAAAATGAACGCCGGCCGGTGGAAAAGCGGGGAAGCGGGAGAGGAAGAAGAAAGGGCAGGATGAAGAAGAAGAGGCCGTGGTGGGCCCGGTCCACTGTCGCACGAGAAACTTGTGCTCTGGGTACAACCAGCGTATTTTAAAAAAATTAGAATTTATTCTAAATTTATATCCGGTAATGAAATCTCTCGATTTTACCCCTAACCATGGATTTCTCCGCCACGCCGGTGTCCCTTATGTATTTTGCACCATTTATTGCCCTCTCCTTTGTAGCATTTTTTTAATGCTTATATTTTAAAACAACTCTTAGCAAATCTAGGGGCAGATTTTTTTTCTTAAGGGGGTAGTGTTGTGACACCCCAAAATTTTAACCTTGTTTAGTTAATTTAAAATTTTGCGAGATTTAAAACTTTTTGCTTCACAGGCACCCTTTTGATTTTTGAAAACATTTCCTTCCTATTTTTCATGGAGTTGTTTCCTTCGGTGAAAACTTTTCAAATATGTTATTGGACTTGTGTATCCTCTCGAAAAACCTTTCTTTTATCGGTGGAATTAATTACATAATTTATTTCTAATAATCTTGATTTTCTTGAAAAATGGTTTCCCATGATTTTTATAGTCGTTTTAGTACAACCCCTTACAAATTCATTCAAAATCCCACCAAGATTTGGAATGTCATGTGATGTTTTTAAACCACTTTTATGCAAAATATCTTACATCCATTGGAAATTTTGAGCTCTACACCATATTTTCAAATCTGGTCCAATGGGAAGATTTGCACTACAACCTATTTAAATATTTCTTCAAAATTCTACCAAAATTTTGGGATGTCGGTAGGAATATTATTCCACTTTGTAAAAACCTAATGTTGTTCTTTGGAAAATTTGGAGGTGAACCAACCTCTTCCCATTACGGGTCCAACTTGAGGTTTTATGCAGCAACCACAATTTTAGTTGCTCCTCTATCCATTCCTTTTCCTACTTGTAGTCGTCCTACTAATCCCCTAAGTCCCGAGGCATGCACCCATTGGATCATTTTTGGTCCATGTAATGATGCACTTACCTCCTGTCGAGGTGAAGTTTTGCAAAACTTGCACTAGAAGTTTGTGCTTTAGACAAAACTAACCTCACCACCCTCTCTTTCATCTAATGAGACCCCACTCACTGGAAGGTTGGCCACCCAAGAAATGCCTAGGTGCCTGTGGCATTTGTCCAGGCACCTGTGAGCATGGGCCAGTTTGGGCATGGGCTTTTATTTACATTATGAACTGATCCCGGCCCGGACCAGCATGTCCAATGGTTTAAGCCCTAGCCTATAACCCCACCTGCTAACCCTCTTGTGGTTTGAGCCCCCTAACATGCCTTAGTATTTTGTCGAGCGCGTTAGTCGTGCTAAAAGCGCAGCGAAACATGCGTTTTACGTGCGGCGCTTGGAGCACCAGCGTCGCGCCCCTGGTTTCCGCCTGCGGCGGCGCCACCTCCCTCCTCACGCATCCACGCCAAAGCAGCCACGGTGCCCTACAGCACCACCGTCGAGCCCTTGGCGTACGCTTGGCGTCGCGGTAGCGTCCTTGCAGTCGGTGCCGCCCAAGCCACGGCGCTCGCCCACTGCCCCGGGCAGTTCAAGCTCATCCGCAACCTCGACCTCCGCACCATCGCCGCCCGCGTTGCCACAGCTCTGAAATGGAGGTCGCGGCCTTATCCCTGCCACCGTCGAAACCGACCCGGTCGCCTATTTAAGCCCGAGCTCATCCCGCATACGGCAGCCTCAAGCCATCTCCCTAGGACCCCTCTTGGCCATCAATGAACGGGAAGGCCGTCTTCCCCGACTCGGCCAGTTAAGCCCGCCGCCTCGGCTCCGTTCTTCACAACGAGCCTCCCGGCCCTCCTAACACCAGACTCCACTCCATCTTGCGGGCCGCCCGGACCCCAGCTGCGTGACCACGAAATACAAATCCACTTTGCTCCCGACCACGGCCGCCCTGGCTTCGCGGCGGCGATTCCCCACCCGGCGACCCTACAGCCACGGAAGGAACAAATGGGCGTACTGACCGTCTCTCGCTATACATATAGCTAGCTAGGTCCTTATAACTGGTTTTACCCACGTCGATCGATCTACCTCATTAGTTGTGTCTCTCCCTTCTCAGACAAACAACAATTGATCTACCGATCTAGTTAGGTTTGCTTACCAAACACATGGTTCCCCTTCATCATCCATGGATGTCAGCAGATCTATCACGCCTGAGCACACACGAAACACCCCTCACCCAGCCCATAACATTGCAGTTCCATCCTCAGTTTGTCTAGTAGGCCTCTCCCAACATCTGCGAGCTTAACTCCATCACCCATCCTTTTCTGCCCTCTCCTCCCTCTCCTCCCTCCCTCTCTCCCTCTCTCTCCCTCTACTGTCCATCATATTTACCGTCCTTGATTTATGTATGGATGTCGACGATCTCCCTCAAGACATAGCTGGGTCTCTCCTTCTCAACACACTCTGAGTCGTTCTACCTCTATAGTTAGGCCTGCTCCTACCCCTCCCCACCCCCTCCCCACACTAATACATCAAGCGCTCTATCATGTCTCACCACACACAAACTTGACCACGTGCCCTCTAACGTTCGATAAGCCCGATCGCCCTATATCTTTGACTTTTTACACACACAATTTCGATGGCTCTCTTCATCAGTCTACCACCATCCATCCTCTCTTGACTCTATGATAGCTATGACCCCTCCTCTCTTCTCATGGATTGCACGATCCTCTATGTATGATGTAGATAGGCCTCCATTTCACACATTGCATGCAAAATTTGTTTGAGATGTCATCGACACTGTATTCCCAAAATAATTCATAATCAACCCCACCCCACCCCACCCCCACCCAAAACAAAAAACAATCACAGAAGCGGTTTATCTCCCTCACACACCCGTAGGTGGGGCGTGCCTGAAGAGAAGAGAGTGCATGCAGTGCACGTACTCCCGTCTTTCCCCAACCACACCAGGCGATACAGTGGAGCTCATTTTGTCTGAAAAAAGGCAGCCACTGTAGTAATTCTTTATGTCTTGGTTGTCCACTTGGTGGAGGAGGATCGTCTACCCAGGTGAACAAACAAATTAGACTTGTGCGTTATGTTAAATTAAAAAAGAGGCCAAACCATGTGGGGCTACCTTAGAGCAAGGCTCTATACTTTGGAGTGCTGATGTGTCCAGAACCTCGCAACAAGGAAAAGCTTGCTTAGTCGCCGTCTCCCCGCCTGGTAGCGGTGGCTCATAGGATGAGGAGAAGCTTGCTCCATCTGTCCCTCGCCCATGTGCAGTGGCTCATTGAGACGAGAAAAATTACTACTCCCTCCGTTTACTCCTCGTCCCTACCTTGGTTATAGAGATTATATCATATTTTGGAATATATTGTCCTTTAGTGATTTCAATATTAACTACTAGTACATATAAAACACTTATGTATATAGGCATTTTAGAGTGTACATTCACTCATTTTGCTCCGTATGTATAGCACTCTCCCTGCGCCCCTCAACCCCTGCGCCCCGTGGTGGGCGTGCAGCAATTCATTCGGTCTCATAGCGAGCGATATATCTTTTCTACTGTTGCTCGACTCGAAAGCCCGAGAGCCAATCGCAAGGTTAATATTTTGGATGCTGCGCCAAGATTATGGGAGGAGCAGTTAGTAGGTGCAGCGTCATTTATAAATAAAGTTTTTATTCTTGATGCGCATTAGCAATATGATAGGTTCATATGGAGAGAAACGGAAACGCTCCTATATACATAGTCAGGAACGGGCAGACTACTACGGTTGCTTCTTTGGGGTTGCTCTCTTCACACTCTCTACTTTCAAAGCACTGCGGCCCACATCTCTAACATCCGGCGGATCCGTCCGCTTGGGAAGAATTGGATGCTTAGTGTGAATCTTGGTGACCGTCGTCGACAAAACCTTTAATCGACACGTCCGATCGGGGTCCCGCCGTTCTCTTTCACAAAACGGTGAGGTTGCCTTCGTCCCTTGCTCCTTTGCATGACATGGGCAGTTGTCGCCTCCAGCCCTCCCAAGGTTGATTCGTCCGGTACAACTCCTTCTGCGGATTACTGCTGATCAGCTGCACATCACTCACTGGATATTTCTCTACTTCTTTGCCCCTTTACAATTCTACTGGCTTCTCGTCTTCATATTTGTGATGAGTTTATGTCTCATAAACTAGTCCCATAATCTTATTCTAATCACTTCTTCAATTTGTTTGCCACAGGGATGCTCATCTCAATTTTGGTGAAACCTGCAAAATGATCCGATGGTCAAAGGTTGCAAACTTCATTTATTAAGGCTTCGAGCGTTGCCGACAAAATTGAAGCCTGGTCAGGTTTCACGGTTCAGGGTTGGGGACTGCATGGATCGTTTTTCCTTTAGCGCCTCTGTTCCAAAATAAGTGTCAACTTTAGTAGTAGTACAACTTTGTACTAAAGTTTGCACAAAGTTGAGACTTATTTTGGAGCAGAGGAGTACTCTATTGCTATGATCATCAATCATTGATATGCAATATGCATGTTAGTCTCCTTTGTGTTGATGAAATGTTGCAGCGAGGCAACCTTGGGCCATAAGATACATGTAATAGGAGATGGAAGCTTCATAGCATTGTACAAATTTATCTCGCTCATAAATTACGATGCGTACTAGTACTATACTAGTACTTCCTCCGTTCCTAAATACTCCTCGTCCCAAAATTCTTGTCTTAGATTTGTCTAAATATGGATGTATTTAGTTACATTTAGTATTAGATATATCCGTATCTAGACAAATCTAAGACAAAATTTTAGACTGAAAATATAAATCTTTAATAAATTTCACATAGACCACATGCGGATGTATATAGATGCATTTTAAGTGTAGATTCATTCATTTGTTCCGTAGTTCACCTAGTGGAATCTCTACAAAGACTTATCTACTAATAATAACTAGCCCCCACTACTAGGAATTATCTATCCTCTCCTTGAGCCCATCATCAAAATTGATGTGGCCGTTAGATGAGTAAATAAGTCCATAATGGCCGTCGATCTAGGCGTTGAGATTCACTTTTAAGCCACATGCAAGCATGCAGAAATAGTGGCACATGCATGTGAGTGGGTTTTAAATCAAATCAACATATGCGTGCATGCATGCACATTAACATGCATGTAAGTGAGCTTTAAGTCCCATTAACATGTCAAAAAAAATATAATCCCATTATACGATAGGGTTGGCTGATCTTTTTCCTTACGTGGGATGATCTAAATGATGATGGGAGTTTATTTAGTTTGGCTACCACATTTGTCATGCGGTTATAGAGTTTTTCTTAGTTCTATAAATCGATAATTTTCTGTGAGAGATATACACGCTGTTCGGCGACAGCGTGAGGACTCATCTAGTAATATTTAGGAGCGGAGAATTACTATGAAAGAGTTAGGTGTCATACGGTGATAGTGTGAGGTGGGCCATGTAATCCGAGCCTGCGTGTTTTCTTTGCTCTTGCTCCTCATTGTAAGAATGGAGAAAATTGTAATCTACTACCTCCTTTCACGGCGTGGGACATCAACGAGTCCTACCACCTCATAATAAAGACCAATGAGTCGTCAAATCCACATAGACCAGGTAGTAAGTTGAATGAATGACAACCATCACTCTTGCGCCCGGTGAGAGTCGCCTCCCTCTGCCGGGCATGAATGACACCGATTCTTTGGATGCGCTGACCGTTTGTGAGGGGAAGCGCCTGTGAGGCGATGGAGAGGCTTTGCGTGGGCGGAGCTAGTCGAGGCGGGCATGGCGGCTGTCGCATGTCCCTACGGACACTTGGGAAGCGAGAGGATGCACCAACTCTTGGCTAAAATCGTACACTACACCATCTCTCTATAGGATAGGTCGATCGCACTCTCTCTAACACACACATCTTATTAAACACACACCTGCACACACACCACCTTGGTCGTTGCACCTTCGCGTGACAGCCACACCTAGGCGGAGGGAGTAAGTATACAATACTGATGCTTTTGCAAGACTTAAGTCCTAAGTGCCCAAAATTTGTGTGCATGTTATAATAAGATTCACTTAAAATAGTCGTGAGCAAGCAGGCGGATCAATTGGTGTTCCCGGCGATAGCGAGATGTATGAAATAATGAATACATTTGGCGCTTTTTTTCTTACTAATTTTTTGTTTCACCCTACATTGGTGGGACCCATTACTCGTGGAGAGGTAAGGTGACTAGGCTGCATTATTTCTGCACCCTTGTGGATAGTCTTACCACCAAAGCCACATGACACGATTATGATTAAATCAATGACTCCCACACACACACAAAAAACATGGCATGCTTGTCCTGCAATGAGGAATGTATAAAGGTTATTTTCCTCTCGTTGAACATAGGGAGGGTTGTGTAGCTAGTTAGCACATTAGCTCATCAAACTTGAGGTCTCGGTTAGATAACTACACTTCAGCATAATTTTTTCGGGAGGTTCTTTGGTGGTCAAAATGTTTTCTAGGTTTGCACTTCACACTCTCTCTCCGATTATATATATACGCTGGAGCCTCGGTAGCTTAGTTGCTCTCTTCACACTCTCTCGCCTCTCTGCTGAGTCTCGGCGCTGTAGTTGCTCTCTTCACCTCTCGAGGATCTAAACAAGACTTCGTTGGCTCTCTCTCTCCCCTCACCTGCTCAAAATGGCAGGATCAAATCCGCTTGAGGAAGGGCTTAACGTTATGCGCCCGTCGGCGAGGAATCCACTACGGCATTGTTGTTCACTTTCCACCCATGGCAGGAGGCCTCATTCTTCTTGCTCGTCATGCAACCACGCCCAAGAACCTTAAGGTATATTTACTTACTCCACATTCATTGCTCTAGCTGCATGTATACCATGAATCTAGGGCGTGGTTCAAAGAGGAAAGGAGTGGGGAAAGTAGTGGGAAAAAGTTATATAGCATGAATCTAGGACATGGTTCAAAGAGGAAATGAAGGGGAAAGTTGTATAGCATGAATCTGGGGCGTGATTCAAAGAGAGGAAAGAATGGGGGAAAGTAGTGGGAAAGTTGTATCATAAATCTAGGGCGTGGATCAAATAGGAAAGGAAAGGCGAAAGTACTAGTTCAAAAAGAAAGGAAGGACAAGGCTGTAGAGTTTGAGCGGGACTAGATTTCTTCTTTAGCTCACATAGGGAAAGGTATCTAAAGATAACAAAACTAGGACCAACACAAATATGCTCCTTGGTTGTTTGTTCTTTGTTGCAACAGAATGTGCATGACCACGATACATCGGTAGATGCACATGGTGCTGGTCGTCCACATCGTGCAACTCATTAACTGTTGTTAATCTAAGGACCTGTTTGGTTAAAACTCCTAGTCCCTACCTTCTTGGTTCAGGGACTAAACATGGACTAGAGGTTATTAAATGACATGCTAAAGACCATGTTACCCCGATGTGAACTAATAGAAACAAGGTGCGATGCATGGCAGGGGCAACTGTTGGAAAAAGTCTCGAAAAGACTCCTTGGGGTCTTCTTTCTGTAGTCCCAAATGCCCTTTTATTCCTAAAAGTCCCTCTGTTGGTTTAGATGTGACTAACACTTTTTTTAGTCCCTACACCAAAATGTCACTGAACAAACACCCTCTAATAATGCATTGGAAAATTGATTCAATGCCACGATTAAAAGCAAATTACATGTTTAATGAATTTTATTGTTAATAAAATCTCTATGTTAATATTAATCAATGCCACCGTTTGAGAAATGCTCTGTCTTGCTTTCTTTCCCATTTAGATAAAGGAGATGCTTCTTTTGTTGGCCTGTCATCCACCGTTATTGACCACTAACTTGTGTGCACCTCTGTAAGCAGGGTTATCTACTTCACCTCGTTGCCATTATGACCTTTTGTTACCTTTGCACAAAACAATTTTGTTTTAATGTTTTGTGCAGTTCAACAAATACCGACAACGTTGCTTGATGCTTGATCTTAGTGGAACTGCACAGAGGAGATCTTACTTCCTATCCGTTAAAGTAATTTGGTTCAGATCTTCTTCTTGTGAGTTGTTTGAATTCCGCATCATGAGAGGTGATACTAGCCTTCTTTCACATGATTATGCGTGTGCTTTCATATGTTGTGCTACTTATGCGATAATGTTGCTTGATTTTAGTGAAGCTGCACAAATGGAACAAGACTTCCAATCTGTATGTACCTTGTAATATCCCATTGAGGTAAGATAAGGATATTTCTGGCTAACGGCACATATTTTGCCACTTTCATCGAAAATTAAGTTTAGTACCATACTTGTGCTCCCTAATTGACATGCCAAATCTTACATTGAAGGCGAAGCATGCATTATTGAACCAAGTGATGAAGGAGAAGAACAAGCGGAAGAAAAACAAAAATCAACTCCGGTCTGTAATAAACCTTGAGCTGTGATGACACAAGTAATGATATAGTTTTGCATCTTAATTTATTGCTATGGGATGGAGCGAGCAATTGTTTTGCCTTGATTTGATGCCATCGTAATTATCTCTACTTGTGCAAGCAAGATCTTCTTTGAAGATACCATATATTTTAGTGGAACTACAATAAGATGTTGGAAACATTAAACTAATCGAGGAGTATATAGTAAGCATGGCCACCCGTGAATGTATGAGATGGTTCGGAGAAGTGCTTCATCTGTATGCTCTACACAATCAGCCTCGACAAAGGTTGGTACTAAGCACTGATTTCATCCATATGATTGAGCTTTGTCATCTCTGTTGGTGTTGCTCTTTGTTTAGATCTTGTCATGAAAAGTGGTATTTCCTTGAGAAGTGCTTCATCATGCTGTTTAAATATTTCCTTTCCTTTTTTCAGAGCAAACAAGGATGCTAGCATTTAGTAGTCCTCTTGTCTTTGCACTGCAGGATCATCTTCCTCACGAAGAAGAATATGGAGTCATGAAGTGACTAGTTCGATTATGCAGGATGAAGAAGCCATCTATCTTCTCATCGGAAGGGCAGTTGAAGGATGGTTACATTACTCCCCACAGACCAAACTAACTTCAGCTCGGAAGGATGACAAATCTCCATTTTTGCTGTGATCTTGTGAGTACAATGTTGTTCTAGGATTCTTCAATTTCCATTTTCTAAAGTGTGCTACATGGACCATGTATGTACTGTTGAAGCTGTCAATTCATAGTACAGTTTGCTTTATACTAATCACTTTTGTATTTGTGCAAGCAGGGTGGCGATTTCAATGGGAACTGCACAAAATGTTCATGAATACATCAAATCATTCATTTCTACCACAAGAAAGGAGGTGCCCATAAGTTCAAGGCATTGCAACATATAAGAAATAATACAAGCTCTGTGAATTTGGTTGATTTTGGTGGAACTGCACAAAAGAACAACTGGTTTATTTAGCGAGGTGCCATGTCAATGTCGAACTGATGGCAAACCCTACTCATTCCACAATCGTTAGGCATTTGATATTTTGGAATGGGACAACCTTGTCAAATTTGCTCATTGATTTTAGCAAGATATCGTTTGATATTTTTCGAATGGGGCGCCTTTGCCTTATGACGTCGATCAATTTTTCTTTATTCTTTAGTTGTGAAGTAAATATTGCCTCCGACATGTGAGTCGCTGAGATGCATAATCATCGATTGTTTTGAATGTTCTCTATGAATTGCCAGTGTGACACCCCAAAATTTTAACCTTGTTTGTAAATTTAAAATTTGCGAGTTTAAAACTTATGCTTCACAGGCACCTTTTTGATTTTTGAAAACATTTCCTTCCTATTTTCATGGAGTTGTTTCCTTCGGTGAAAACTTTCAAATATGTTATTGGACTTGTATCCTCTCAAGAAAAACCTTTCTTTTATCAGTGAATTAATTACATAATTTATTTCTAATAATCTTGATTTTCTCGAAAATGGTTTCCCATGATTTTTATGGTCGTTTTTGAACTGCACTTTTATAAATTCATTCAAAAATCCACCTAGATTTGGAGATGTCATGTGATGTTTTTTAACCACTTTTATGCAAAAATATCTTACATCCCATTGGAAATTTTGAGCTCTACACCATATTTTCAAATCTGGTCCAATGGGCAGATTTGCACTACAACCTATTTAAATATTTCTTTAAAACTTCTACCAAAATTTTGGGATGTCGGTAGGAGCATATTATTCCACTTTATGCAAAAACCTAATGTTGTTCTTTGGAAAAATTGAGTGAACCAACCTCTTTTCCATTAGGTCCAACTTGAGGATTTGTACAACAACCACAATTTTAGTTGCTCCTCTATCCATGATTCCTTTTTCTACTTGTAGTCCTCCTGCTAATCCCCTAAGTCCGGGGCATGCACCATTGGATCATTTTGGTCCATGTAATGATGCCATTACCTCCTGTCCAGAATTGAAGTTTTGCAAAACTTGCACTATGCATTTGTGCTAGACAAACTAACCTCACCACCCTCTCTTTCATCTAAAGACCCCACTGGAAGATTTGGCCACCCAAAATGCCTAGGTGCTGTGGCATTTGTCAAACATGAGCATGGAGCCAGTTTGGGCATGGGCTTTGTTTACATTGAGACGTGATCCCTGACCGGACCAGCATGTCAATGGTTTGCCCTAGCCTATAACCCCACTGCTAACCCTCTTGTGGTCTAGAGCCCCTAACATGCCTTAGTATTTTGTCGAGCACGTTAAAATTAAATGCTCTGGCTTGGCGAGCACGCGTTTGCACATGTCGCGCCCAGAGCCGCCAGCGTCGCGCCCCAGTTTTGCCGCCTGAGCCATGCACGAACTCCTCCCTCACGCATCACGCCAAGCAGCCACAGGGTGCCCTACAGCACCGTCAGGCCTTGGCTGCACGCCGAGTCATGACCCGTCTACGCCCACAGTCGGTGCCAAAACCAGGCCTTCGCCGGCTGCCCTTGGGCGAGTTCAGCTCATCATAACCTCGACCTCTAGCACCGTCGCCACAGCTCTGAAATGGCGATGTGGCGATCTTATCCGTGTACACGTCAAAACCGACCCGATGCGCCTATTTAAGCAGAAACTCATCCCTTGCCTTGAGCGATCTCAAGCCATCTCCCTTGGACCCCTCTTGGCCGCAATCGAGCAGGGCCGTCTTCCCGACTCCGCCCGATTGGCCACCGCCGCCTCCCTCGTTCTTCACAACGAAACCTCCCGGCCCTCCTAACACCTAGCAGACTCCACTCCGTCTTGCGAACCGCCGAACCAACCGGCGGAGATCCCTAAAAGCCACAAATCCACTTTGCTCCAGAAGCCACGGCCGCGTGGCTTCGTGGCGATTCCCTCCACCCAGCGACCCTACAACCACGGAAGGACCGCCCTTGACCCGCGGATCCATCCGCCCTCAACTCCCATGAGGCTGCCGTTCGCCGTGACGATCGCCGGTCCCGCCTCTGCTCGGGCGGAGGAAGGAGGAAGGTGGACTAGTCAAACGACTAGTGGGCCACAGACTATGAGTGACTCCCAGCGTGATCATCATGCTGGATAAGTGGAGCGTATTTTCCATAATACACCTTGACATGGTCAGTCGAAGCGTTTTCTTTTTTCATTTTATTTAAAACAATTTTGACCAAAACTTTGACTATCTATAACTTTTTAAATAAAACTCGAAATGAGTTGATTCATTTTCCTACCTCTCTCAAATATTGTCTAGTTTATTTTAAATTTATTTGAAAAAATTGTAACTTTTTGTGCTGTTTTTAAAGTATGTGTTGTTGAATATTTTTGAAAATAGGGTTTTGGAGAGAGAAAACTTTCAAAAGTTTTGGAACCTCACCCTCCACAACTTGAAGGCAAGCATCCACAACCCCGACATAATATTTTGTTGTGTTAGTTGTCACGTTTATAACACCACGTGTTGAAACTTTTTATTTCATGTGATATGATCATTTGCATGGATGCATATTGGTGATTTGTCCTTGCTGTTGGAAATGAATAAAAGCGTGATGATAATCATCCTCAAATTGCCTTGCATGCATGCGGAAAGGAATCCGGAAAAAAACCCTGCCTTAGGTAGGCATGAGTTTAACGCTGTTGACCTCGTCGGAGACGGTTATGTCGGTATGGTATAGTAAGGTATAATGAGTGTTGATTTTGTTGGTTGAAATATATTTGTTATACATATCTCATGAGGGTATAAACCTCTGAGTCATAGTAGATGAGTCTACTCCGATAACTCCCATACTTATCGGTACTACCACTTGTCCTGCCCGCGGTAAGTGCAGTTCGATAAGTAGTCAGTTTCAAGCACACCGTACGGAGAGGCCGCGATGGAAGATGCGGTTGTAACGGTAGGCATACCATCTGGTCCGGGGGCATCAGGTGTTCGGTTGAGGCGGGCGGAGAGCCACCCTTGGAGCTATAAATTTGATCCCATGCTTCTGAGGTTGTAGCCTCCCACTTAGAGCTTTGCTTAAATTAAGTGTGGGTGATTCAGGACTGCCGTAAGTTAAATTTGGTGGTGCAAGTCGGTGTGTTTCAATTAAAGACCGTGAGCGGAATTAGTCCGATGGGCTAAGAAATTGATTTGCTGCGTGGGTAAAGGTACACCCTCTGCGGAAGATTAAACCTATTCGAATGGCCGTGTCCATGGTTAGGACTATAGTCAGGATGGGTCAATGTCGGTCTTAGTGTCGGTCTTGGAGGTATTAAACCAAACTTGGATTACCATTTGGTGACTTGTGAGACCATGATTATTATTATTTGGATATGGACTAACCGGTGCATTATTTGTATTATCAGTATCACTGGGATGATTCTACCTCCACGGATATTCGTTGTGATTATTTATTATAAGCCCTTTATGTGGAGGCATTAGGGCATATGCTAGCAATGTTTATTTCATATAAGCCCTTTATGTGGTGTATTGGAGGCCTGCATTTATGGCATTACTTGTTGTTTATTTCCTTATAAGCCCTTTTGTGGTGTATTGAGGCGCCGGTATCAGCATTGCTAGTTATTTATTTCCTTATAAGCCCTTTATGTGGTGTCGTTGAGGCATACTTGTAACATACTTGTTATTTATTTACTTTATAAGCCCTTTATGTGGTTTCTTTGAGGCAGCCGGTATGTACGTTTGTTATATAAGCCCTTTATGTGGTGTCATTTTGAGGCATGTATTGGCATGCTTGTTATTGTTACTTTATAAGCCCTTTATGTGGTGTCATACCAGACATCCATTATGGCATTTATTTACACTCCATTGTTGCATATTCATGCTGCATATAAATAACACCTTTCGCATGCATAAAAGATTTTTAATTATTGGCGATGTGATCATAGAATATTTCAAGTGCAGGATTATCCTTTATATTATCCAGCGTTGATAATGTTAGAAATTCAAAGTACTCGCAGCTTGTCCTGGCTATTGTCTTAGCCATATTTACGGCATGGAGAGGAACATTGAAGACAGCCCGGAAACTAAACAGGTGATAGCAGCCTCGCGAAGATAGGAGTTAACACAATGCATTTGTTCCCGTGGGAAATGGAGTTCCATGACACGATGATCCACAAACGCTTCACGCCATCAATCAAAAAAAACATTTGTTGTACTCACAGGCGAGTGGTCTTGTACTACATATTTTGTATTTTTCTTGGAATTTCATCAAGTTGATGCCTCATATTCTTAGTAATCCACAGGGCGGTGAGCATAACTGAAATTTACCGGAAAATTGATTGGCAGACAGACTTAATGTCGAGCCGGCTGACCATTGGCTAATCCTATCTTAGCAGGTAATAAACTTAAACAAACCAACCCACGGACAGTAACGAACCTCGGTAAGCTTCCGTGCAAGAATAGCCACAAAGTGACCCGACACTTTTGGCGATTAGTGTAACCTATCAACCTAGCTTTGGCGATCACGCGTTATGAGCACCTAAGGCGTCTCATTACTTAGCGTGCGAAGAAGACTCCGTCCCATTTTCTATAAAGAGACGCTAGCTTCTTGACAACCGGCCATACAAACGAGCCACAATACGGCCCGTCGTGCACAATGAGACCCACGACAACCAACCTTGGAGGCTTTGTGCCATACTCGCAAACCTCACCAAATGCCTATCGTTAGAAGCCTCCATAATATGTTGTGTACCAGGACCCATGGCGGTGACCGTCAATTCTACGAACCCGCTGTACACATCTCTGATGAGGTCTAGCGCTGGCGCCCTGAGTTCACGGAAGAACAACTTCTTTGAGCCACAAGCCATCAACTAGCTGCTCAGGGCTATAGTTCATCTCCGGCACTTATGGCGGAGTTAAGCGTCGCTCGTTCCTACTACCGAACGTGAAAGGGTATGGCGAGACCACCCCAAGTTGCCAGCGGAGATCACGAGACAGATCACGCATTGTTACACCTAATGCACTATGTAGGTGCACTAGAACCTTTATTCGATCAAATCACCATTGATCGATCGCGGCTCGTCGAGAAGCTGGTTCGCCCGAGCCCGGCAAGCAGGGAAAAGCGAACCCGGCGCCCGACAACCCGGTCGTGTTGTTCGGACACCCGATCGAGTCACAGTGCGCTGACCGCCGGCAAGGTGCTTTGATGACAGTGTGCCGTGCATGCGAATTTACCTCCAACAGGATTGTGGCCAACAATCCCGAGATGGTCATCGCCGCTTCTGCCAACTGCAGCCCTCAACCCTCTCCATTAATTCGATGGTAAGACCGTGGACAATCCTCGACCATCCACAAGCCGCCGGCGGATGTAAGCGAAAGTGAACTAAGTCCTCAAGTAGTGTATGAGTCGGTGTATCCCGCTTTGTAATCGTGTGACCTTGTAAATAAACGCGACTGTCGTTGTGCCTCTATAACCTTGCATGGGTATGACAGCACAGTTGCATATTTTTTAGAACACGATTACCAAAACCGACAACCCCACGGTGATCGTCACCTTGGTGAGATATGTATCGTGAGCTGCCCGGCCAGCAGGCTGGGCTGCAAATTCATTACCTTTCACCGGTAAAATGACCCAGCTCGGTGCTATAAATAGGCCAGCGTGACCACTGCCAAGCACCCCTCACCTATGCACCACCCTCACAACCATTTCTTGCCATCTGAGCCCTAGTATTTGTCAGAGGCCCGGGCGCGCATCCGGGTAGTTTTGTCAAGATATTGTGGGATTTTACACCAACGTTACCATGGGCGCTACCCAGCCACCCAGTCTGAGCTGTTCAAATCAGAATCGCCCCTTCCACCTCGAGATCTTGGGCAGCAGTGCATCCTTCCTAAACCCAAACCAAGACCCAGCAGGTCTCCTTCATGGGAAATCTATGCCGACCCACATGGCGTAGAAGCTTTGCTGCGTCTGAAGCGCTTGCTCGACTTCGATTAGCGGTACCCTATGCGGTGAAACGAGGTAATATTACTTTCCGAGCATTGCCTTTTCGGATAACATCTTTCCCGATGGGCCGAATTGAGAGAGACCCGGTCTGGCCAACCTAGTCGATGCGTCATCGCTCAAGGCGTTTAACCCAGCGATGTGATAGGTTATATCAAAGCCTCGTGGATTTAAATCCTCGAGATCGCGGATCGAAAAGGCCGACCGGAGAGACACATTCATCGTGGTCAATCCACTTCCCAAATGAAGAGTGTGTCGTGCGAGGCGTTTTCTCGGGACCCGATCGATTACGTTTGCATTATAGCCACTTTGTTGTGTTTATTATTACGCATTTATTTATAAGTTGTAAATTATACGCTTTTGAGTTTTACGTAAGTAAATCATTTAGTTTCTAATATTGTGAGTAGTTATGTTTAATTAGACTCTAATGTATTATTGTTTCTCTCGCGAAAATCCTGGGTAAGATTTTCTTTCCACGAGTTAACATACACCTTCTCCACGGCGTGGATTATTTTATTTCCGCAGCACCGGCATACTCACAACCATAATCATTCGAACACATACATTTGTGAAACCTTACAGCAGTGTTACATCTAGCTTGAGCACCTCGAACCATGATCCGCGCAACACCCTCACCTACTCCTCGTGATCACCACCACGGGAGAGCCAACACCCGCAGCAGCATCGGCGATCATCGAGGGATCATCACGCGAGGCGCTTGAGCCCGGCACAGCGCATTTGCTAGCCGCATCCGCGTACAGATTAAACGGCGCTACGCCAGTAGAGCCTGTACCGATCTTGACAAATGAGAGGAAGAAGGAGAAGGAGGAAGCGAGCCAGGTGTGAGGAGAAGAAAGGAGCACGGTCATTTTATAGCTCGAGATCGTGTCACGGTGGGCAAGTCCACCGGCACCGCTTATCGCCCGATCGCCCGGTGTTGGGCGAATCAGAGTAGTCTTGACGGCATGCTTTGGCATAAGGTGAAATTCTGCGCTACCGCCGGCGTAGCTCGCCTCGCGTGCGGCCCTAGTTACCCTAAAATGAACGCCGGCCGGTGGAAAAGCGGGGAAGCGGGAGAGGAAGAAGAAAGGGCAGGATGAAGAAGAAGAGGCCGTGGTGGGCCCGGTCCACTGTCGCACGAGAAACTTGTGCTCTGGGTACAACCAGCGTATTTTAAAAAAATTAGAATTTATTCTAAATTTATATCCGGTAATGAAATCTCTCGATTTTACCCCTAACCATGGATTTCTCCGCCACGCCGGTGTCCCTTATGTATTTTGCACCATTTATTGCCCTCTCCTTTGTAGCATTTTTTTAATGCTTATATTTTAAAACAACTCTTAGCAAATCTAGGGGCAGATTTTTTTTCTTAAGGGGGTAGTGTTGTGACACCCCAAAATTTTAACCTTGTTTAGTTAATTTAAAATTTTGCGAGATTTAAAACTTTTTGCTTCACAGGCACCCTTTTGATTTTTGAAAACATTTCCTTCCTATTTTTCATGGAGTTGTTTCCTTCGGTGAAAACTTTTCAAATATGTTATTGGACTTGTGTATCCTCTCGAAAAACCTTTCTTTTATCGGTGGAATTAATTACATAATTTATTTCTAATAATCTTGATTTTCTTGAAAAATGGTTTCCCATGATTTTTATAGTCGTTTTAGTACAACCCCTTACAAATTCATTCAAAATCCCACCAAGATTTGGAATGTCATGTGATGTTTTTAAACCACTTTTATGCAAAATATCTTACATCCATTGGAAATTTTGAGCTCTACACCATATTTTCAAATCTGGTCCAATGGGAAGATTTGCACTACAACCTATTTAAATATTTCTTCAAAATTCTACCAAAATTTTGGGATGTCGGTAGGAATATTATTCCACTTTGTAAAAACCTAATGTTGTTCTTTGGAAAATTTGGAGGTGAACCAACCTCTTCCCATTACGGGTCCAACTTGAGGTTTTATGCAGCAACCACAATTTTAGTTGCTCCTCTATCCATTCCTTTTCCTACTTGTAGTCGTCCTACTAATCCCCTAAGTCCCGAGGCATGCACCCATTGGATCATTTTTGGTCCATGTAATGATGCACTTACCTCCTGTCGAGGTGAAGTTTTGCAAAACTTGCACTAGAAGTTTGTGCTTTAGACAAAACTAACCTCACCACCCTCTCTTTCATCTAATGAGACCCCACTCACTGGAAGGTTGGCCACCCAAGAAATGCCTAGGTGCCTGTGGCATTTGTCCAGGCACCTGTGAGCATGGGCCAGTTTGGGCATGGGCTTTTATTTACATTATGAACTGATCCCGGCCCGGACCAGCATGTCCAATGGTTTAAGCCCTAGCCTATAACCCCACCTGCTAACCCTCTTGTGGTTTGAGCCCCCTAACATGCCTTAGTATTTTGTCGAGCGCGTTAGTCGTGCTAAAAGCGCAGCGAAACATGCGTTTTACGTGCGGCGCTTGGAGCACCAGCGTCGCGCCCCTGGTTTCCGCCTGCGGCGGCGCCACCTCCCTCCTCACGCATCCACGCCAAAGCAGCCACGGTGCCCTACAGCACCACCGTCGAGCCCTTGGCGTACGCTTGGCGTCGCGGTAGCGTCCTTGCAGTCGGTGCCGCCCAAGCCACGGCGCTCGCCCACTGCCCCGGGCAGTTCAAGCTCATCCGCAACCTCGACCTCCGCACCATCGCCGCCCGCGTTGCCACAGCTCTGAAATGGAGGTCGCGGCCTTATCCCTGCCACCGTCGAAACCGACCCGGTCGCCTATTTAAGCCCGAGCTCATCCCGCATACGGCAGCCTCAAGCCATCTCCCTAGGACCCCTCTTGGCCATCAATGAACGGGAAGGCCGTCTTCCCCGACTCGGCCAGTTAAGCCCGCCGCCTCGGCTCCGTTCTTCACAACGAGCCTCCCGGCCCTCCTAACACCAGACTCCACTCCATCTTGCGGGCCGCCCGGACCCCAGCTGCGTGACCACGAAATACAAATCCACTTTGCTCCCGACCACGGCCGCCCTGGCTTCGCGGCGGCGATTCCCCACCCGGCGACCCTACAGCCACGTGGTTTGCCGCCCCTAGGCTCATTTAACCAGACTAATCCCCTTTAGTCCCGGTTCGATTGAACCGACTAATGGGCTAACCCGCCCGGACCAAAGCCCTCTTTCTACTAGTGGAGTTCATTAAATAATTTGATTAGATGAACTTAATTATCATGAACTTAGTCTAAAATCTTGCAATATGTCTTGTAGATCAAATGGCCCACGCTTAATGTTGCCCTCAACTTCAACGCATTCCTAGAGAAAACCAAGCTGAAAGACGATGGTAGCAACTATAATGGACGGGTCCGAACTTGAGGATCATCCTCATAGATGCCAAGAAAGCATATGTCCTAGAAGCACCGCTAGGTGAAGCACCATTTTCCCAAAGAACTCAAGACGTTATGAACGCCTGGCAAGCACAGAGTGATGATTACTCCCTGGTTCAGTGTGGCATGCTTTACAGCTTAGAACCGGGCTCCAAAAGCGCTTTTGAGCAGCACGAGCATATGAGATGTTCCAAGAGCTGAAAATGGTTTTCCAAGCTCATGCCCGGTCGAGAGATATGAAGTCTCCGGCAAGTTCTACAGTTGTAAGATGGAGGAGAATAGTTCACTACGAGCACATACTCAAAATGTTCAAGTTGCACAACCGCTTGTCTCAGCTGGGAGTTAATCTCCGATGACGCGGTCATTGACGAATCCTTCGGCCGCTCCACCTAGCTACAAGAGCTTTGTGATGAATTTCAATATGCAAGGATGGATAAAACCATTCCTGAGGTATATTCAATGCTGAAATCAGTGGAGGTTGAGATAAAAAGGAACATCAAGTGTTGATGGTCAATAAAACCACTAGTTTCAAGAAATGCAAGGGTAAGAAGAACTTCAAGAAGGACGGCAAGGAGTTGTCGCTACCGCAAGCCAGCTTGCCGGAAGAAGCCAAAGCATGGACCCAAGCCCGAGATCGAGTGCTTTTATTGCAAGGGAAACAATATTGAAGCGGAACTGCCCTAAGTACTTAGCGGACAAGAAGGCCGGCAACACCAAAGGTATATGTGATATACATGTTATTAATATATACCTTACCAAGATCTAGTAGCTCCCGGTATTTGATACGGTGCGGTTTCTCATATTTGTAACTCAAAACAAGACTCCGGAATAAGTAGAGACTCCAAGGGACGAGGTGACGGCGCGCTGCCGGAATGGTTCCAAGGTCGATGTGATCGCCGGCACGTAACCTCTACATTTACCTACGGGATTAGTTTTAAATATCAATAATTGTTATTCAGTGCCAGCTTTGAGCATGAACATTGTATCTGGATCTCGTTTAATGCGAGATGGCTACTCATTTAAATCCGAGAATAATGGTTATTCTATATATATGAGAGATATGTTTTATGGTCATGCCCCGCTGGTCAATGGTTTATTCTTAATGAATCTCGAACATGATGTTACACATATTCATAGTGTGAATACCAAAAGATGTAAGGTTGATAATGATAGTCCCAAATACTTGTGGCACTGCCACCTTGATCACATTGGTGTCAAATGCACGAAGAAGCTCCATGCAGATGGACTTTTGGAGTCTCTTGATTATGAATCATTTGACACGTGCGAACCATGCCTCATGGGCAAAATGACCAAGACTCCGTTCTCCGGAACAATGGAGCGAGCAACCAACTTATTGGATATCATACATACTGATGTGTGCGGTCCAATAGCGTTGAGGCTCGCGGTGGATATTGTTATGTTCTCACCCTCACTGATGACTTAAGTAGATATGGTTATGTCTACTTAATGAAACACAAGTCTGAGACCTTTGAAAAGTTCAAGGAATTTCAGAGTGAGGTGGAGAATCAGCGTGATAGAAAAATAAAGTTCTTACGATCAGATCGTGGGGGAGAATATTTGAGCCACGAGTATGGTACGCACTTAAGAAATGTGGAATTGTTTCACAACTGACGCCGCCTGGAACACCTCAGTGTAACGGTGTGTCCGAACGTCGTAATCGCACTATATTGGATATGGTGCGATCTATGATGTCTCTTACCGATTTATCGCTATCATTTTGGGGATACGCTTTAGAGACAGCCACATTCACTTTAAATAGGGCACCGTCTAAATCCGTTGAGACGACACCGTATGAATTATGGTTTGGGAAGAAACCTAAGCTGTCGTTTCTAAAAGTTTGGGGATGTGAAGCTTATGTCAAGAAACTTCAACCTGAAAAGCTCGAACCCAAGTCGGAAAAATGCGTCTTCATAGGATACCCTAAGGAAACCATTGGGTATACCTTCTACCTCATATCCGAAGGCAAGATCTTTGTTGCCGAGAACGGGTGCTTTCTGGAGTAAGAGTTTCTCTCGAAAGAAGTAAGTGGGAGGAAAGTAGAACTTGATGAAGTACTGCCTCTTGAACCGGAAAGTAGTGCAGCTCAGGAAGATGTTTCTGTGGTGCCTGCACCAACTAGAGAGAAATTAATGATGATGATCAAGGTACTTGGATCAAGTTGCTACTGAACCATGGTCCACAAGGACACGTTCCACACCGAATGGTATGGCAACCTGTCACGGAAATCATGTTGTTAGACAACGGTGAACCGTCAAACTATGAAGAAGCGATGGCGGGCCCAGATTCCAACAAATGGCTTGAAGCCATGCAATCCGAGATAGGATCCATGTATGAAAACAAAGTATGGACTTTGGAGACTTGCTGATGATCGTGCGATAGAAAATAAATGGATCTTTAAGAAGAAGCGGAGCGGATGGTAATGTTACCATCTATAAGGCTCGACTTGTCGCTAAGGGTTATCGACAAGTTCAAGGGTTGACTACGATGGGACCTTCTCACCTGTAGTGAAGCTGAAGTCCGTCCGAATCATGTTAGCAATTGCGCATTCTATGATTATGAGATATGGCAAATGGACGTCAAAACGACATTCCTTAACGGCTTCCTTAAGGAAGAATTGTATATGCTGCACCCGGAAGGTTTTGTCGATCCTAAGAATGCTAACAAGGTATGCAAGCTCCAGCGCTCCATCTATGGGCTGGTGCAAGCATCTCGGAGTTGGAACATTCGCTTTGATGAAATGATCAAAGCGTTTGGGTTTATGCAGACTTATGGAGAAGCCTGCATTTACAAGAAAGTGAGTGGGAGCTCTGTAGCATTTCACATATTATATGTGGATGACATACTATTGATGGGAAATGATATAGAACTTTTGGAAAGCATAAAGGCCTACTTTAATAAGTGGTTTTCAACGAAGGACCTTGGAGAAGCTGCTTACATATTAGGCATCAAGATCTATAGAGATAGATCGAGACGCCTCATAGGTCTTTCACAAAGCACATACCTTGATAAGATATTGAAGAATTTCAATATGGATCAGTCCAAGAAGGGGTTCTTGCCTGTATTGCAAGATGTGAAATTGAGCTTGGCTCAAAGCCCGACCACGGCAGATGATAGAGAAAAGATGAGTGCCATCCCCTATGCCTCAGCCATAGGGCCTATTATGTATGTCATGCTGTGTACCAGACCTGATGTAAACCTTGCCGTAAGTTTGGTAGGGAGGTACCAAAGTAATCCCGGCATGAAACACTGGACAGTGGTCAAGAATATCCTGAAGTACCTGAAAAGGACTAAGGATATGTTTCTCGTTTATGGAGGTGACGAAGAGCTCGTCGTAAAGGGTTACGTCGATGCTAGCTTGACACATATCTGGATGACTCAAGTCACAAACCGGATCGTGTATATTTTGAATGGTGGGGCGATGCTGGTGCGATTGCAAGCAAAGCATCGTGGCGGGATCTACATGTGAAGCGGAGTACATGGCAGCCTCGGAGGCAGCACATGAAGCAATCTGGATGAAGGAGTTCATTCTTGACCTAGGAGTAATTCCCAATGCGTCGGGCCGATGACTCTCTTCGTGACAACACTGGAGCTATTGCCCTTGCTAAGGAGCCCAGGTTTCACTAGAAGACCAGGCACATCAAGCGTCGCTTCAACTCCATTCGTGAAAATGTTCAAGATGGAGACATAGATATTTGTAAAGTGCATACAGATCTGAATGTCGCAGATCCGTTGACTAAACCTCTTCCGCGAGCAAAACATGATCAACACAGAACTCTATGGGTGTTGATTCATCACAATGTAACTAGATTATTGACTCTAGTGCAAGTGGGAGGCTGTTGGAAATATGCCCTAGAGGCAATAATAAAATGGTTATTATTATATTTCCTTGTTCATGATAATTGTCTATTGTTCATGCTATAATTGTATTGACGGAAACCGTAATACATGTGTGAATACATAGACCACAACATGTCCCTAGTGAGCCTCTAGTTGACTGGCTCATTGATCAACAGATGGTCATGGTTTCCTGACTATGGACATTTGGATGTCATTGATAACGGGATCACATCATTAGGAGAATGATGTGATGGACAAGACCCAATCCTAAGCATAGCACAAGATCGTGTAGTTCGTTTGCTAAAGCTTTTCTAATGTCAAGTATCATTTCCTTAGACCATGAGATTGTGTAACTCCGGATACCGTAGGAATGCTTTGGGTGTACCAAGCGTCACAACATAAGCTGGGTGGCTATAAAGGTGCACTCTGGTATCTCGAAAGTGTCTGTTGGGTTGTACGAATCGAGGCTGGGATTTGTCCTCCGTATGATGGAGAGGTATCTCGGGCCCTCCGGTAATGCATCATCATAATGAGCTCAATGTGACTAATTAGTTGGTCACGGGATCATGCATTACGGAGCGAGTAAAGTGACTTGGCGATGCGAGATTGAGCGAGGTATTGGGATACCGGCGATCGAATCTCGGGCAAATAACGTACCGATTGACAAAGGGAATTGTATCAGGGATTGCTTGAATCCTTGACATCGTGGTTCATCCGATGAGATCATCATGGAACATGTAGGAGCCAACATGGGTATCCAGATCCCGTTGTTGTTTATTGGCGGAGAGCTTTCTCGGTCATATGCGCATGATTCTCGAACCGTAGGGTCTACACATAAGGTTCGATGGCCTAGGGTTATAGGGAAGGTTTGTATGTGGTTGCGAATGTTGTTCGGAGACCCGGATGAGTCCCGGACGTCACGAGGAGTTCGAATGGTCCGTGGGTGAAGATTTATATATGGGAAGTCGTCATACGGTCACGGAAGTATTCGGGGTTTGCGGTATTATACGGGACCATCGAAGGGTTCGGGGTCCACGGGAGGTCCACCTGCCTCGGAGGGCCCTATGGGCTGTATGTGGAAGGAACCAGCCCCTAAGTGGGCTGGGTGCCATCCCCTAGGGCCCATGCGCCTAGGGTTGGGGGAACCCTAAAGGGCGCCCCTTGGCTAGGGGCAAGCCCCTCCCTTGGCCGCCCCCGTCTCGATCTCATCTAGAGGGCCAGCCCCATTCCCCTTCACCCTATAAATAGGGGAGGAGGAGGGCAGCAACACCTCATGCAAGGCGCAGCCCTTCCCTCTCAACACCTCTCCTCCTCCGTTTGAGCTTGGCGAAGCCTGCTTGGAGAACCGCTGCTCCACCACCACCACGCCCGTGCTGCTGCTGGAGTTGTCTCCCAACCTCTCCCTCCTCCTTGCTGGATCAAAGCGCGGGAGGCGTCACGGGCTGCGTGTGTTGAGCAGCAGGCGCCGTTGTTCGGCGCTAAGATCGAATTGACCGGATCTGAATCGCTCGTGTCGACTTCTCCAACAGCGTTCTTGCAACACTTCAGTTTGCGATCTTCAAGGGTATGAAGATGCACTCCCTCTCTCTTGTTGCTAGTCTCTCCATAGATTGATCTTGGTGATGCGTAGAAATTTTTAATTTCTGCAATGATCCCCAATAGATTTATACTACCACTATTTGCTATTAATCTTGTAACTAGCAAGAACAAGGAGTGTGACCCCTTGCCTTTGTTGGGTGCAAGCATTTGTTGTGTTTGTGTGCAAATCTGCTAACATTATTAATCGGTGCCTCCTCTTTGGTCCGATAAAGCTTTGTTCTTAATAGAGAAATACTTTCAGCTGTTGTGCTGCACCACCCTTTCTCTCCGTCGTATCTATAATTTTCGATTGTTCCATGCCAATATTATTCAACTTTCATATACTTTTGGCAACTTTTTATACTATTTTTGGGACTAACATATCGATCCGATTGCCCGATGTCGAGTTCCTGTTTGTTGCATGTTTTATGTTTCCCAAAAACCAATATCAAGCAGTCCAAGCGGGATAAAGCGGATGGAGAATTATTTTGGAATATTTGTGATTTTGGGAGGAAGAATCAGCGAGGCGGTGCCTGGCGGGCCCGAGACAGGCGCGCCCTAGGGAGGAGGCACGCCCTGGACTCTCTGGGCACCCGTAAGGCGGTTGGCGCTCTTCTTTTGCCGCAAGAAAGCTAATTTTATGAGAAAAACTGGGCGAAAGATTCACCCCAATCAGATTCTGGATCTCGGATATAAAAGAAAAGGTGAAGGGAAGAATTTGGGAACGAAGCAGAGAGAGCAGAGAGCAGATCCAATCTCGGAGGGCTCTCGCCCCTCCCGCCATAGGAGCCAAGGACCAGAGGAAACCCTTCTCCCATCTAGGGAGGAGGTCAAGGAAGAAGAAGAAGAAGGTGCTCTCTCCCCTTGCTTCCGGTGGCGCCGGAGCGCTCTTGAGAGCCATCATCATCACTGATCTTCACCAACACCTCCATCATCTTCACCAACATCTCCATCACCTTCCCCATCTATATCCAGCAGTCCACTCTCCATAACCCGTTGTACCCTCTACTTGAACATGGTGCTTTATGCTTCATATTATTATCCAATGATGTGTTGCCATCCTATGATGTCGAGTAGATTTTCGTTGTCCTATCGGTGATTGATGAATTGCTATGATAGGTTTAATTTGCTTGTGGTTATGTTGCTGTCCTATTGTGCCCTCCGTATGCGTACAGCGTGAGGATCCCGCTGTAGGGTGTTGCAATATGTTCATGATTAAGCTTATAGTGGGTTGCTAGAGTGTGAAGCTTTCGAGTAAGGGGATTGTTGCGTATGGGATAAAGGGACTTGATGCTTTAATGCTATGGTTGGGTTTTACCTTAATAAATCTTTAGTAGTTGCGGATGCTTGCTAGAGTTCAATCATAAGTGCATATGATCCAAGAAGAAAGTATGTTAGCTTATGCCTCTCCCATAAAACTTTCTATCGGTCTAGTAGCGTAGTCAATTGCTTAGGGACAATTTCACAACTCCTACCACCACTTTTCCACACTCGCTATATTTACTTTATTGCATATTTATCTAAACAGCCCTAGTTTTTATTTACGTGTTCTTTATTATCTTGCAAACCTATCAACAACACCTACAAAGTACTTCTAGTTTCATACTTGTTCTAGGTAAAGCAAGCGTCAAGCATCGTAGAGTTGTTTCGATGGTCGATAGAACTTGAGGAATATTTGTTCTACCTTTAGCTCCTCGTTGGGTTCGACACTCTTACTTATCGAAAGAGGCTACAATTGATCCCGTATACTTGCGGGTTACCAATAGTTGAAGAACCACTCAAAATCTATCACCTCCTGAAGCTTTTTACTTGGATCATCTTGATCCCTTTGTGCTCGTCTTTGAAACCCCACTAGCTTAGTTGAGGCAAATCTTTAGATGAGCATGCTTGTTTTGTGTGACACCGTATATCTGAAAAAGGAAACTTTTCTGGATCAAATTCATCGTTTGCAATGCTATGCTTGGACTTTATGTGAAATATATGATGTTACTTGTTGTTACGAAAACCCTAAAACACCTTCCCTACCAATGTGAGTTTATTGATAATGGAATCGTATCTTCGTATGCTAAGGGTGTTTATGATTACTATGATGTTCAACAAATTGAAGAATTTGTTTCTTTTAAGAGTGCTTATGAAATTGCTTCTTTGATTGAAAAGTATGATGCTACTCTTTACAAATCTGAAAATTTTGCCATACTTGAACCACGGCAGATGATAGAGAAAAGATGAGTGCCATCCCTATGCCTCAGCCATAGGGCCTATTATGTATGTCATGCTGTGTACCAGACCTGATGTAAACCTTGCCGTAAGTTTGGTAGGGAGGTACCAAAGTAATCCGGCATGAAACTTTGGACAGTGGTCAAGAATATCCTGAAGTACACGAAAAGGACTAAGGATATGTTTTCGCTTATGGAGGTGACGAAGAGCTCGTCGTAAAGGGTTACGTCGATGCTAGCTTCGACACATATCTGGATGACTCCAAGTCACAAACCGGATACGTGTATATTTTGAATGGTGGGGCAGTAAGCTGGTGCAGTTGCAAGCAAAGCATCGTGGCGGGATCTACATGTGAAGCGGAGTACATGGCAGCCTCGGAGGCAGCACATGAAGCAATCTGGATGAAGGAGTTCATTACTGACCTAGGAGTAATTCCCAATGCGTCAGGCCCGATGACTCTCTTCTGTGACAACACTGGAGCTATTGCCCTTGCTAAGGAGCCCAGGTTTCACTAGAAGACCAGGCACATCAAGCGTCGCTTCAACTCCATTCGTGAAAATGTTCAAGATGGAGACATAGATATTTGTAAAGTGCATACAGATCTGAATGTCGCAGATCCGTTGACTAAACCTCTTCCGCGAGCAAAACATGATCAACACCAGAACTCTATGGGTGTTCGATTCATCACAATGTAACTAGATTATTGACTCTAGTGCAAGTGGGAGGCTGTTGGAAATATGCCCTAGAGGCAATAATAAAATGGTTATTATTATATTTCCTTGTTCATGATAATTGTCTATTGTTCATGCTATAATTGTATTGACCGGAAACCGTAATACATGTGTGAATACATAGACCACAACATGTCCCTAGTGAGCCTCTAGTTGGTGGCTCATTGATCAACAGATGGTCATGGTTTCTCGACTATGGACATTTGGATGTCATTGATAACGGATCACATCATTAGGAGAATGATGTGATGGACAAGACCCAATCCTAAGCATAGCACAAGATCGTGTAGTTCGTTTGCTAAAGCTTTTCTAATGTCAAGTATCATTTCCTTAGACCATGAGATTGTGTAACTCCCAGATACCGTAGGAATGCTTTGGGTGTACCAAACGTCACAACATAACTGGGTGGCTATAAAGGTGCACTACAGGTATCTCCGAAAGTGTCTTGGGTTGTACGAATCGAGGCGGGATTTGTCACTCCGTATGATGGAGAGGTATCTCTGGGCCCTCCCGGTAATGCATCATCATAATGAGCTCAATGTGACTAATTAGTTGGTCACGGGATCATGCATTACGGAACGAGTAAAGTGACTTGGCAGTAACGAGATTGAACGAGGTATTGGGATACCGACGATCGAATCTCGGGCAAGTAACGTACCGATTGACAAAGGGAATTGTATACGGGATTGCTTGAATCCTTGACATCGTGGTTCATCCGATGAGATCATCATGGAACATGTGGGAGCCAACATGGGTATCCAGATCCCGTTGTTGTTTATTGGCCGGAGAGCTTTCTCGGTCATGTCTGCATGATTCTCGAACCCGTAGGGTCTACACACTTAAGGTTCGATGACGCTAGGGTTATAGGGAAGGTTTGTATGTGGTTACCGAATGTTGTTCGGAGACCCAGATGAGGTCCCGGACGTCACGAGGAGTTCCAGAATGGTCCGTAGGTGAAGATTTATATATGGGAAGTCGTCATACGGTCACCGGAAGTATTCGGGGGTTTGCCGGTATTATACCGGGACCATCGAAGGGGTTCCGGGGGTCCACCGGGAGGGTCCACCTGCCTCGGAGGGCCCTATGGGCTGTATGTGGAAGGGAACCAGCCCCTAAGTGGGCTGGGTGCCATCCCCCCTAGGGCCCATGCGCCTAGGGTTGGGGGGAACCCTAAAGGGGGCGCCCCCTTGGCTTGGGGGGCAAGCCCCCTCCCCTTGGCCGCCCCCCCTCGATCTCATCTAGAGGGGCCAGCCCCATTCCCCCTTCACCCTATAAATAGAGGGGAGGAGGGAGGGCAGCAGCACCTCATGCAAGGCGCAGCCCTTCCCCTCTCCAACACCTCTCCTCCTCCGTTTGAGCTTGGCGAAGCCCTGCCGGAGAACCGCTGCTCCACCACCACCACGCCGCCGTGCTGCTGCTGGAGTTGTCTCCCCAACCTCTCCCTCCTCCTTGCTGGATCAAGGCGCGGGAGACGTCACCGGGCTGCACGTGTGTTGAACGCGGAGGCGCCGTTGTTCGGCGCTAAGATCGAATTGACCGCGATCTGAATCGCTACGTGTACGACTTCTCCAACCGCGTTCTTGCAACACTTCAGTTTTGCGATCTTCAAGGGTATGAAGATGCACTCCCCTCTCTCTTGTTGCTAGTCTCTCCATAGATTGATCTTGGTGATGCGTAGAAATTTTTTAATTTCTGCAATGATCCCCAATAGATTTATACTACCACTATTTGCTATTAATCTTGTAACTAGCAAGAACAAGGGAGTGACGACCCCCTTGCCTTTGTTGGGTGCAAGCATTTGTTGTGTTTGTGTGCAAGTACTGCTAACATTATTAGTACGGTGCCTCCTACTGGTCCGATAAAGCTTTGTTCTTAATAGAGGGAAATACTTTCAGCTGTTGTGCTGCACCACCCTTTCTCTCCGTCGTATCTATAATTTTCGATTGTTCCATGCCAATATTATTCAACTTTCATATACTTTTGGCAACTTTTTATACTATTTTTGGGACTAACATATCGATCCAGTGCCCAGTGTCAGTTCCTGTTTGTTGCATGTTTTATGTTTCCCAAAAAACCAATATCAAACGGAGTCCAAACGGGATAAAAACGGATGGAGAATTATTTTGGAATATTTGTGATTTTTGGGAGGAAGAATCAACGCGAGACGGTGCACGAGCGGGCCACGAGACAGGGGGCGCGCCCTAGGGAGGGAGGCACGCCCTGGACTCTCCTGGGCACCCCGTAAGGCGGTTGACGCTCTTCTTTTGCCGCAAGAAAGCTAATTTTATGAGAAAAAACTGGGCGAAAGATTCACCCCAATCGGAGTTACGGATCTCCGGATATAAAAGAAAAGGTGAAGGGGAAGAATTTGGGAACGCAGAAACAGAGAGAGACAGAGAGACAGATCCAATCTCGGAGGGGCTCTCGCCCCTCCCACGCCATGGGAGCCAAGGACCAGAGGGGAAACCCTTCTCCCATCTAGGGAGGAGGTCAAGGAAGAAGAAGAAGAAGGGGTGCTCTCTCCCCCTTGCTTCCGGTGGCGCCGGAGCGCTGCTGGGGGCCATCATCATCACCGCGATCTTCACCAACACCTCCATCATCTTCACCAACATCTCCATCACCTTCCCCCATCTATATCCAGCAGTCCACTCTCCCGCAACCCGTTGTACCCTCTACTTGAACATGGTGCTTTATGCTTCATATTATTATCCAATGATGTGTTGCCATCCTATGATGTCTGAGTAGATTTTCGTTGTCCTATCAGTGATTGATGAATTGCTATGATAGGTTTAATTTGCTTGTGGTTATGTTGCTGTCCTATTGTGCCCTCCGTGTCGTGCAAGCGTGAGGGATCCCCGCTGTAGGGTGTTGCAATATGTTCATGATTCGCTTATAGTGGGTTGCTAGAGTGACAGAAGCTTTCCGAGTAAGGGGATTGTTGCGTATGGGATAAAGGGGACTTGATGCTTTAATGCTATGGTTGGGTTTTACCTTAATAAATCTTTAGTAGTTGCGGATGCTTGCTAGAGTTCCAATCATAAGTGCATATGATCCAAGAAGAGAAAGTATGTTAGCTTATGCCTCTCCCACATAAAACTTTCTATCGGTCTAGTAACGTAGTCAATTGCTTAGGGACAATTTCACAACTCCTACCACCACTTTTCCACACTCGCTATATTTACTTTATTGCATATTTATCTAAACAGCCCCTAGTTTTTATTTACGTGTTCTTTATTATCTTGCAAACCTATCCAACAACACCTACAAAGTACTTCTAGTTTCATACTTGTTCTAGGTAAAGCAAACGTCAAGCATGCGTAGAGTTGTTTCGGTGGTCGATAGAACTTGAGGGAATATTTGTTCTACCTTTAGCTCCTCGTTGGGTTCGACACTCTTACTTATCGAAAGAGGCTACAATTGATCCCGTATACTTGCGGGTTACCAATGGTTGAAGAACCACTCAAAATCTATCACACTCCTGAAGCTTTTTACTTGGATCATCTTCGATCCCTTTGTGCTCGTGCTGAAACCCCCACTAGCTTAGTTGAGGGCAAATCTTTAGATGAGCATGCTTGTTTTGTGTGACACCGTATATCTGAAAAAGGGAAACTTTTACTGGATCAAATTCATCGTTTGCAATGCTATGCTTGGACTTTATGTGAAATATATGATGTTACTTGTTGTTCTGAAAACCCTAAGAAACACCTTCCCTACCAATGTGAGTTTATTGATAATGGAATCGTATCTTCGTATGCTAAGGGTGTTTATGATTACTATGATGTTCAACAAATTGAAGAATTTGTTTCTTTTAAGGGTGCTTATGAAATTGCTTCTTTGATTGAAAAGTATGATGCTACTCTTTACAAATCTGAAAATTTTGCCATACTTGAATATTGTTATTATAATTATGATTCTAATGCCTATGTTAAACCGTATATTGAGGACTCCTCCGCTGTCCAAGAAGAGACTAATATTTTGCAGGAGTCTATGGAAGAAGAAATTGATGAAACTATGAGCTCATTGGATGAAAAAGATGATGAGGAGAGCGAAGAACAAAAGGAGGAAGAGCGGATTAGCTAGCCGTGCCCACCTTCTAATGAGAGTAACTCTTCAACTCATACATTGTTTAATTCCCCTACGTGCTTAGCGAAGGATGATTGCTATGATGATTGTTATGATCCCGTTGATTCTCTTGAAATATCCCTTTTTGATGATGCTTGCTATGCTTGTGGCCAAGATGCCAATATGAATTATGCTTATGGAGATGAACTTGCTATAGTTCCTTATGTTAAACATGAATTTGTTTCTATTGCACCCACGCATGATAGTCCTATTATCTTTTTGTATTCTCCAAACTACATTATATCGGAGAAGTTTGTGCTTATTAAGGATTATATTGATGGGTTGCGTTTTACTACTACACATGATGATTTTGATAGATATAATATGCATGTGTTTGCTGCTCCTACTTGCAATTATTATGAGAGAGGAACTATATCTCCACCTCTCTATGTTTCCAATATGATAAAATTGCAAGAAACTGCTTATACTATGCATTGGCCTTTACTTGGTGTGCATGAATTGTTCTTTTATGACATGCTGATGCATAGGAAGAGAGTTAGACTTCATTGTTGCTTGATATATGTTACTCTGTGCTCACTACTAAATTACAAATCATTGTTAATTAAAATTGGCTTTGATATACCTTGGGATCCGGGTGGATTCATTACTTGAGCACTATATACCTAGCTTAATGGCTTTAAAGAAAGCGCTGCCAGGGAGACAAGCCGGAAGTTTTAGAGAGTCACTTATTTCTGTTGAGTGCTTTCATTTAGTTTAAAAACAAAAAAAATAAAGAGGGGAACTGTCGGTGTCAAAACCGGCGGACCTTGGGTAGGGGGTCCCGAACTGTGCGTCTAGGCGGATGGTAACAGGAGACAAGGGACACGATGTTTTTACCCAGGTTCGGGCCCTCTCGATGGAGGTAAAACCCTACTCCTGCTTGATTAATATTGATGATATGGGTAGTACAAGAGTAGATCTACCACGAGATCGAGAGGCTAAACCCTAGAAGCTAGCCTATGGTATGATTGTTATTAGTCCCACGGACTAAAACCCTCCGGTTTATATAGACACCAAAGAGGGTTAGGGTTACCTGAGTCGGTTACAATGGTAGGAAATCTACATATCTGATCGCCAAGCTTGCCTTCCACGCCAAGGAAAGTCCCATCCGGACACGGGACGAAGTCTTCAATCTTGTATCTTCATAGTCTAGGAGTCCGCCAAAGATGATAGTTCGCTATCCGGACACCCCTAGTCCAGGACTCCTCGGTAGTCCTGAACCAGGCTTCAATGAAGGCGAGTCCGCGCGCATATTGTCTTCGGCATTGCAAGGCGGGTTCCTCCTCCAATTCTTCATAGAAGATTTTGAACACAAGGATAGTGTCCGCTCTGCAAAACAAGTTCCACATACCACCGAGAGAGAATAATCTTTACACGATCTGCTGACGTATTCCGGGGCGTGACATCACACCACGGCCAGGCCTTTATTTGAATCGTTTTTTACTGTCCCACCTCAGCGCGTTTAGCGAGGCGGTTTCCCTGGCACGTCTTATCAAAGCAGAGATCATGCCCCCTTATTCCGGGGTTCTCATCAATACGGGCGTGGGTAACCCAACCGTGCCATTGATTACGGCGCTTGGGAGATAAGCGAGTTTTACCAGGCTGGTGGGGACGCATAGCTTCGTCTGTCCATATAAGGGGATAAGGATCCACTTTTTCACCTACGCCCTCTTCCTCCTTTGCTCATCCATTTCCGCACACTCGAGCTCCAGCGCCCAAGTCCGCGCATCCCTCCTCAACCTTCTCCAGCCATGTCCGGAGCGGGAGGCAAGTGGATGGTCTCCTCCGTCACGGAGGGTCAAGTCAAAAAGCTGTGGAAGGCCAGATACTTGTCCGGCGACATCGCACATCGGCTCCCCAACGAGGGGCAGCTCATCCCCACCCATAGGCCCCATGAGAGGGTGGTGTTCCTCACCCAATTCCTCCGCGGACTAGGTTTTCCACTTCACCCATTTGTCCGGGGGCTCATGTTCTACTATGGCCTAGATGTCCACGATCTGGCCCCGAATTTCATCCTCAACATCTCGGCGTTCATCGTCATGTGCGAGGCCTTTCTCTGCATCCAGCCCCACTTCGGCTTATGGCTGAAGACCTTCAATGTCAAGCCGAAGGTAGTGGGCGGCCGCCAAGCGGAGTGCGGAGGCGCCATGGTTGGCAAGATGGCCAACGTCCTATGGCCCGAGGGCTCCTTTATGGAGACCGTGAAGGGGTGGCAATCGGGGTGGTTCTACATCACCGAGCCGCGCGACCCTAAATGGGCGGCGGCCCCCGAATTTCGGTCTGGTTTTCCTACGCGGCTCACCTCTTGAAAAGAGACGGGCCTGACGTGGGGTAATCCGTAAGAGCTGACCGGACCCCAGACCTGCATGCAAACCCTGGTGAACAAGAATCTCAGGCTTGTCAACGTAGTCCAGGTTATGCTCATCCGCCGGATCCTCCCCTGCCAACAACGGGCCTTCAAATTGTGGGAGTTCGATCCGGCACAGCACCAGACTCTGAAAAGGCTCTTCGACACTACGTACGAAGATGCCTGGAAGGCGTTGTTTAAGGGCGCCGAAGCTCCCACATCCGCTACCGAAGATCGCGGATTTACTCGCAGCATCAAGCTACCGAGGTAAGCTATTTTGCCCTTTACGGGACTCTTGTTTTTCATAGTTTGACTCTATGCAGGATCTAAACTCCCTTACCTTTGACAGGACTGGCAGAACACGTCCGGGCAGGTTAACTGTCCGTCTCCCTTGCCAGAAGACCCAACAGACGCCCGCTTGACGGGGCTGCTGGTTCCGGCACCGCACGTGGTGCCGGAGAAGAAGGCCACGGGAACTCGAAGGAGTGCCCGGCGCCCGGTGCCGTCGGAATCATCGTCCGACGACTCTGAGGCGGAATCCTCCCGTGAAAACGAGGAGGAGGAAAAAGAAGCCTCTCCCCTAGCGGGGGGAAGAGAAGAAAAGGAAGGCCGCCCCGACTGGGGAGGCTGGAGGGTCCAAGAAAGGAAGGACCCTTCCTCCGAACTTCTCCACCAACGCCAACGACGGCGAAGAGGAGTGGCCATTAAGGGCCAAGCCCCTGGCGAGATCCTAAGTGTCCGGATTCCGGAATACCTCATGGCTTTTCATTTGTCGCATAGTGTCTCCTAACGCCGAATACAACTATGCAGCCTGCCCAAGGACGAGCTGGCCGCTTTGTCGAGCGGGTCCCTAGATCCGTCGGATGTGGAAAGCGCTTCACTTCCGGCTGCCTCTTCTCCTCGCGCCGCCGACGACACCGAGGTGGGGCCCCAAGAGGGGCCCGGTCAGGAGGAGGTGGCCCAAGAGGTGCCGCAAGGCAACCTCCCGGACTCCAGGCGCGAAGGGGATGAGACCCCCAAGGGCTCTAAGTCCGACCCTGGTCCGGACTCCGTACCAGAACCTTCAGTGGTTCCGAAGTCTAGGAGGCGGCCCCTTCGTAAGAAGGGAAAGACTGCGACGCCGGTGACCTCCGTCCAACCGGAGGCACCGGATAGCTTGCTGGAGCCGCTTAACAGCGCCTCCATCGACGAGGAGCACCGCACTGTTATGAGTGTGGTGATCAGAAGTTCATCCGCCAAGAGCGGGCTGACTGAAGCTCGCAACAGCCTTCTAACAGGCTTTGAGGTAAGTTTTTAAGATATGTAAGAAGATTACCGCATAGACAATAGCCCCTGATGCTTAGTTCGGTGTTCGGAAAGAAAAGCTGAACTGAGGATCTAAAAAGATATACGCAGGAGTCTAACATAAGTATGTCAATATAGGAATGCAGGCTGCGCTGCTGACCTCTGCCGCACTGACTGCGGAGGTCAATGCATTGAAGGAGAGCCTCGAGCGGTCCGAGAACGAGCTCGGCCTTGCCAAGAAGCAACTCGAGGACAAGGAAGGTAAGTAATACCTTATGGGATTATATATATATAAGAAATGTGGTTGCAAAAAATAACAGGAATAACGTGGGTACTGCAGGGGCCACGAACAAGGTGGCGACCCTGAAGGAAGCGGTGTCCGCGGCCGAAAACAAAGCGGCCGCGGAGCGCACCGAGAGAGAGAAACAGGAGGCGCGGATGGCGGAGGTGCGGCAAGAGCTCCAGGCTCTCGTGGAAAAACACGAGAGTTTGGAGCGTGACTCGAAGACTCGAGAGTCCGAGCTTGCCTCGGCCCTTGAGAGTGCCAAAGCCGCTAAGGCCGAAGCCCAAAAAGCCCTCCAGGAGATTGAGGCGATAAAGAAGATAGCGGCAGGTAAGGCATTCTTTATGCAAAGCAAGCACGTGAAAGTCAATTATCTGTTACTTACCCGAATCCGGAGCTCTCCAGGAGCCTTCGCAGATCTGCCCTGCAGTGTGTCCGATGCCGCCGCGTTCTACCGAGCCAAAGAAGGGAGCTCGACGGAGAAGGTGTTCTGGTCTCAGTATGCTGAGGCCGAACACCCGGTGCCCTTGAGCGACCAGCTGAAGCAGCTGGTCGAGCTCCACAAGGTCGCCGAACAGGCCATGAAGGGCCTCATAGCTCGGCTGTGGCCTAAGAAAGCCATGCCTGGGAGCTACTTCGGGCTAGTGCGGCGGCTGGTGGACGCCTGTCCATGGATTGAAGTCATCAAGCGCTCCGTCTGCATTGAAGGTGCCCGTAGGGCCCTTGCCCGTACTAAGGTGCACTGGGGCAAGCTGGACGCTGAGAAGCTTGTGACGGACGGACCACCGCCGGGCAAGGATCATCGCAAGCCCGAGATGTATTATGAGGGCGTCCTGAAGGGTGCCCGCCTTATAGCGGGTGAATGCTCCAAAGATGTAATTTTTTAGTAGACTCGCATTTGTTATCATGTACGCTGAAAACTTGTTCAAATGCGCTAAGCAACGCTTTTGAATTTTAAATATTACCTTCTGTGCGGCCGTTTATCAAATTTGAGATATGGCGAGTCGTTGGCTTCAGCCCCATGCCACAGTCTTTGGGGTGTTGGGATAAACTTGAGCGCTCTTGTTCCCATTCTTGGGTCCTTCGAGGAGGCGCCAACGAACGAACCAGGCAACCGGACTATAATGCTTGAACACTCTCACTTAGCCATAGAATTCTATAATTTTAAATTTCGGCGAAGCCCCTAGTATTCGGAAGACCGAGTTCGGGGCGCTATCCACGCCTAGGCCGGACAATGCCGACTCCTCGCTCTAAGCGGCATAAGTCTTTAGGGACTCGGAAAACCTCTCGAACAGCGACCGGCTCTCGCCCTATCATGACGGTCAGTTTTAGCTTTCTCCACTGAGGTGCTTAACCCAGCTCAACCGGGGCACAATCGCAGTGGTTCTCCCAGCGCTACCTTAGCCGATATAACGGAACGTAAGGTACCAAAACATGGGAGCCAGGCAAACCCAACTATTGACCCAAGACATGATTCGGAGCCGATGTATATAATGCTATAAGTTCGGGGTGCCGCACTTGTGAAAGTGTTCGGACTTATCACACCATATTTTGGGGTACATAAGCCCCTGGTGTATTGGCCGTACCAAAGTGTACGGTTGCACAATGTCATAACTGAACATATATAAGAAAAAGGAATGCAATAATAGGCAAAAGCTATGTATTGTTTATTCAAAAGGTACTGCAATGAAAGCAGAACGATACAAATAGTGCGATAAGCAAGGAACGGGACTTTTGACATGTCCCCCTCCAGGGGTAAGCTTGCGGGATGGTATGTAAAACAGGTATACTGCTCGTAATAGAGACCACCTGGACACTCGACGTAGCTTTCTGCTTCCCTGGCTGTTGCATCGTGTGTTCGGCGATTCTAACGCCGGACAAGGCTTCTAGAGACTGGAGTCCTGAAAGTAAAAGAAAAAAAAGAATGACACAATCGGGAGCCCCTAGTGCGGTTAAGCCGCATGCTGGGCATGCCGTGGTCGTGCCCCGCCCCATATGCCCATGGTATTTCCAGAGCGTAGTTATGTACGCGTAGTACTGGTTTCGCAATTTCGCGAGGGTTGGGGTTGGGGCCGCATTGCTACGCGTGTTCGGAACATACCAGGCGGTCTTGTCGTAGGTTACTCCGGGCGCGCTTGACGGTGTCCGGTCGTTTAATAGCCGGACTCGAGAGTTGCCTTGAGAGGCTGCTTTGCACTTCTGCCGCGAGGGCCGCCGTATGCTCCTCCGTTCGGAGAGAGCGTTCGGTGTTTCCATTGACCGTAATTACTCCTCGAGGGCCTGGCATCTTGACCTTGAGGTACGCGCAGTGCGGCACCGCATTGAACTTTGCTAATGCGGTTCGTCCGAGCAGTGCGTGATAGCCGCTGCGGAACGGGACTATGTCGAAGATTAACTCCTCGCCGGAAGTTATACGGGATCCAAGACCACTTCAAGTGTAATCGAGCCTATCAGATTGGCCTCTACACCTGGTATGACGCCTTTAAAGGTCATCTTTGTGGGTTTAATCCTTGAGGGGTCTATGCCCATTTTGCGCACTGTATCCTGATAAAGCAGGTTCAGGCTGCTGCCGCCGTCCATCAGGACTCTAGTGAGGTGAAATCCGTCAATGATTGGGTCTAGAACCAACACGGCGAATCCTCCATGACAGATGCTAGTGGGGTGGTCCTTTCGATCGAAGGTGATCGGGCAGGAGGACCACGGGTTAAACTTTGGGGCGACTGGCTCCATCGCATATACGTCCCTTAGTGCACGCTTCCGCTCCCTTTTGGGTATGTGGGTTGTGTATATCATGTTCACCGTCCGCACTTGTGGGGGGAAGCCCTTCTGTCCTCTATTGTTCGGCGGCCGGGGCTCCTCCTCGTCATCGCTATGCAGCCCCTTGTCATTGTTTTCGGCGTTTAACTTGCATGCCTGCTTGAACACCCAACAATCCCTGTTGGTGTGGTTGGCTGGTTTTTCGGGGTGCCGTATCCGCACGAGCGATCGAGTATTCGGTCCAAATTGACGGCCCTGGGTATTTCTTTTGAATGGCTTTTTCCGCTGACCGGGTTTAGAGCCTCTGAATCCGGCATTGACTGTCGTATCCTCAGCATTGTCGCCGTTAATGCGGCGCTTGTGCTTGTTGCGACGCGACCTGCCATTGCTGTCCTTCGTATCCGAACTACCAGGGTTTTTGGTCAAGTTGTTACTACGAGCTAGCCAGCTGTCCTCTCCCGTGCAAAAGCGGGTCATGAGTGTGGTGAGGGCTGCCATGGATTTCGGCTTTTCCTGTCCTAGGTGCCGGGCTAGCCACTCGTCGCGGATGTTGTGTTTGAAGGCTGCTAGTGCCTCTGCATCCGGACAGTCGACGATTTGATTTTTCTTTGTTAGGAACCGTGTCCAGAATTGTTTGGCCGATTCTTCTGGCTGCTGAATTATATGGCTAAGGTCATCGGCGTCTGGTGGTCGCAGATATGTGCCCTGGAAGTTATCAAGGAATGCGGCTTCCAGGTCTTCCCAACAACCAATTGATTCTGCTGGCAAGCTATTAAGCCAATGCCGAGCTAGTCCTTTAAGCTTAAGTGGGAGGTATTTGATGGCGTGTAGATCATCACCGCGGGCCATGTGGATATGAAGGAGATAGTCCTCGATCCAAACCGCAGGATCTGTTGTGCCATCGTATGATTCGATGTTTACGGGTTTGAAACCCTCAGGGATTTGATGATCCATCACTTCGTCTGTGAAGCATAGTGGGTGTGCGGCGCCTCTGTATTGGGCTATATCACGACGCAGCTCAAATGAGCTTTGTCTACTGTGTTCGGCCCGGCCGGAATTGCTGTGTCCGGCGTGACGGTAATCATCTCGTGTCGTGGGGCGCCCACGCGATCCGTAGATCGATCTTGTTTGCCTTGCCTTGTCCTCCAATATATCTCGCAGGTCAGGCGCATTTCCCCGTGCCTTGGTACTTTTTGAGCAACGCCGGGGTGCGGCTTGAGTGGAGGGTCGAGAGGCCTCTCTGTCGCGGCCACGAGGTGGCCGGTCGGCCACGTCATGCGCTGGTGATGTAGGTTTGGGTGCTTCCTCCTCTAACCGGGGTAGCAGCCTGCATTTTGGGTAGCTCTTGGAAGGGCGTTCGAGTTCATACTCTTCGGCTGCAAGGACTTTAGTCCATCTATCAGCTAGCAAGTCTTGGTCAGCTCTAAGCTGTTGCTGCTTTTTCTTGAGGCTGCTTGCCGTGGCCATAAGCCTGCGTTTGAAACGCTCTTGTTCGACGGGATCCTCAGGCACGACAAATTCGTCGTCGTCGAGGCTTGCCTCGTCTTCGGAGGGAGGCACATAACCTCTTTGTCTGCCGCTCTATCATGCGGACTGGCTTCTCCATCCTCCTGTGCTGAATCCTGCTGGAGGAGGTTGTCTTCGGCACTGTCCGGGGTGTTATTATCTCCCGTGCCGGAATCACCATTTTTGCTGTGGCGGGATTTAGAGCGGCGCCGCTGACGCCGGCGCTTAGGCTGTTTCTTGGAGGGGTCATCCTCCGCTGTTCCATCGCCATTCCCATCTTTTGGGATGTCCACCATGTATATGTCGTATGACGAGGTGGCCTTCCAGTGCCCTGTAGGCGCTGGTTCTTGGTTGTCTCTGGCATCGTCGTCCATACCGTCGATGTCTTCGGAGTCAAAGTCGAGCATGTCGGTTAAATCGTCGACAGTGGCTACAAAGTGGGTGGTGGGTGGGCGTTGAATTTCTTCGTCGTCCGCATCCCAACCTTCCTGACCATAGTTCGGCTAGGGCTCTCCTGATAAAGAGAGAGACTTCAGTGAGTTCAGGATGTCACCGAAGGGTGAGTGCTGAAAGATGTCCGCGGCAGTGAACTCCATAACAGGCGCCCAATCGGATTCGATTGGCAGGGGCGCGGAAGGTCCGAGTCCGCACACTGGAGTCACGAGCCGCAGCGACAGGATGGTGTTCGGCTCGATCGCCGTAGAGATCGTAGCCCCCGAGGCGGTGTCTAGCCACTCGTCCTCGATCGGCGAAGTCGGCTCTGAGCTACAGGTCGGAGCGGACACTGGTGCGGCCTCCAGGGCACTGTTCGGCGGCAGAGCTAGATTGTGCCCATCGAGATAGTGCGGCGCGCTTGGCTGTGGCTCGAATCCGTCGAAGATCAAGTCTCCGCGGATGTCGGCCGTGTAGTTCAAACTCCCAAATCTGACCTGATGGCCAAGGGCGTAGCTTTCGATCTGCTCCAGATGGCCTAGCGAATTGGCCCGCAGTGCAAAGCTGCAGAATACGAAGATCTGTCCAGGGAGAAAAGTCTCACCCTGGACCGCGTCGTTGTTGATGATCGAAGGAGCCATCGGGCCTAAAGGTGACGACACAGAGGAACTCTCAATGAAAGCACCAATGTCGGTGTCAAAACCGGCGGATCTCGGGTAGGGGGTCCCGAACTGTGCATCTAGGCGGATGGTAACAGGAGACAAGGGACACGATGTTTTTAACCAGGTTCGGGCCCTCTCGATGGAGGTAAAACCCTACTCCTGCTTGATTAATATTGATGATATGGGTAGTACAAGAGTAGATCTACCACGAGATAAGAGAGGCTAAACCCTAGAAGCTAGCCTATGGTATGATTGTTGCTCGTCCTACGGACTAAAACCCTCCGGTTTATATAGACACCAAGAGGTTAGGGTTACACGAGTCGGTTACAATGGTAGGAAATCTACATATCCAGATCGCCAAGCTTGCCTTCCACGCCAAGGAAAGTCCCATCCGGACACGGGACGAAGTCTTCAATCTTGTATCTTCATAGTCTAGGAGTCCGGCCAAAGATGATAGTTCGGCTATCCGGACACCCCCTAGTCCAGGACTCCCTCAGGAACCTAAAAAATGTTCAGAAAGGAAAGTGAAAGTGAGAAAGACAAGCATTGTTGAAGTGGGAGCTAGCCTTGAACCTTGTTCATGCTCACGGAAACTTTGTGAATATTAATTACAGAAACTTTTCATCAAAAATAATTATCCCCTTGTACAATTCCATTGTATTATAAAAATAATGTGCTAAGGTTTGCCTTTAGGATGTTTACAATGCTTGTTGGTTTGTACGGTGCAGGACAGAAACTTTGGCTGTAGTGCGCGATTTTACATTTTTTACTGGAAGGTCAAATGGTTCTGATTATTTTTACACTGTCTTTCTGTACAAATTGTTTATTTTTACTAATTTTGGTAGAATATTTGGGGTACCAGAAGTATGGTGAATGTTCAGATTTCTACAGACTGTTCTGTTTTTCACAGATTCTGTTTTTGATGCATAGTTTGCTTGTTTTGATGAAACTATCAATTTCTATCAGTGGATTAAGCCATGGAAAAGTTATATTATAGTAGACACAATGCAAAAATAAAATATGAATTGATTTGCTACAGTACTTAGAGTAGTGATTTGATTTATTATACTAACGGATCTTCCGAGTTTTCTGTTGAAGTTTTGTGTGGATGAAGTGTCTAATCGAGGAGGTTTCGATATGAGGAAAAGGAATAGAGGCAAGAGCTCAAGTTTGGGGATGCCCAAGGCACCCCAAGTAAATATTCAAGGAGACTCAAGCATCTAAGCTTGGGGATGCCCCGGAAGGCATCCCCTCTTTCTTCAACAAGTATCGGTATGTTTTCGTATTCGTTTCGTTCATGCGATATGTGCAAGTCTTGTAGCGTCTTTTGCATTTAGTTTTCACTTTTATTTTATGCACCATGCTGGTATGAGATAGTCCTTGGTTGATTTATAGAATGCTTATTGCACTTCACTTAAATCTTTTGAGTATGGCTCTATAGAATGCTTCATGTGCTTCGCTTATATCATTTGAAGTTTGGATTGCCTGTTTCTCTTCACATAGAAAACCGCCATTTGTAGAATGCTCTTTTGCTTCACTTATAATTGTTAGAGCGTGGGCATATATTTTGTAGAAAGAATTAAACTCTCTTGCTTCACTTATATCTATTTAGAGAGGTGACATGAATTGGTCATTCACATGGTTAGTCATAAAATCCTACATAAACTTGTAGATCGCTGAATATGATATGTTTGATTCCTTGCAATAGTTTTGCAATATAAAGGTGGTGATATTAAAGTCATGCTAGTGGGCAACTGTGGATTAGTAGAAATACTTGTGTTGAGGTTTGTGATTCCCGTAGCATGCACGTATGGTGAACCGTTTTGTGATGAAGTTGGAGCACAATTTTATTTATTGATTGTCTTCCTTATGAGTGGCGGTCGGGGACGAGCGATGGTCTTTTCCTACCAATCTATCCCGCGCGTAGTACTTTTTTTTCAATGGCTTGTAGATTTTTGCAATAAGTATATGAGTTCTTTATGACTAATGTTGAGTCCATGGATTATACGCACTTTTACCTTTCCATCATTGCTAGCCTCTTCGGTACCGTGCATTGCCCTTTCTCACCTTGAGAGTTGGTGCAAACTTCGCCGGTGCATCCAAACCCCGTGATACGATACGCTCAATCACACATAAACCTCCTTATATCTTCCTCAAAACAGCCACCATACCTACCTATCATGGCATTTCCATAGCCATTCCGAGATATATTGCCATGCAACTTCCATCATCATCATATACATGAGTTGAGCATTCATTGTCATATTGCTTTGCATGATCGTAAGATAGCTAGCATGATGTTTTCATGGCTTGTCCGTTTTTTGATGTCATTGCTACGCTAGATCATTGCACATCCCGTACATCACGGAGGCATTCATATAGAGTCATATCTTTGTTCTAGATATCGAGTTGTAATATTGAGTTGTAAGTAAATAAAAGTGTGATGATCATCATTATTAGAGCATTGCCCCAGTGAGGAAAGGATGATGGAAACTATGATTCCCCCACAAGTTGGGATGAGACTCCGGACTTAATAATAATAAAAAAAGAGAGGCCAACGAAGCCTAAAAAAGAGAGAGGCCAAAGAAGCCTATTCAAAAAAATGAGAGAAAAAGAGAGAAGGGGCAATGCTACTATCCTTTTACCACACTTGTGCTTCAGAGTAGCACCATGTTCTTCATAGAGAGAGCCTCCTATGCTTTCACTGTCATATACTAGTGGGAATTTTCATTATAGAACTTGGCTTGTATATTCCGATGATGGGCTTCCTCAAATGCCCGAGGTCTTCATGAGCAAGCAAGTTGGATGCACACCCACTTAGTTTTCAGTTTGAGCTTTCATACACTTATAGCTCTTAGTGCATCCGTTGCATGGCAATCCCTACTCACTCACATTGATATCTATTGATGGGCATCTCCATAGCCCGTTGATACGCCTAGTTGATGTGAGACTATCTTCTCCTTTTTGTCTTCTCCACAATCACCATTCTATTCCACCTATAGTGTTATGTCCATGGCTCATGCTCATGTATTGCGTGAAAGTTGAAAAAGTTTGAGATTACTAAAGTATGAAACAATTGCTTGGCTTGTCATCGGGGTTGTGCATGATTAAATACTTTGTGTGATGCGGATAGAGCAACAGCCAGACTATATGACTTTGTAGGGATAACTTTCTTTAGCCATGTTGTTTTGAAAAGACATTATTGCTTTATTAGTATGCTCGAAGTATTATTGTTTTTATGTCAAATGATAGACTATTGCCTTGAATCACTCGTGTCTTAATATTCATGCCATGATTAGACATATGATCAAGACTATGCTAGGTAGCATTCCACATCAAAAATTATCTTTTTTATCATTTACCTACTCGAGGACGAGCAGGAATTAAGCTTGGGGATGCTGGTACGTCTCCGTCGTATCTATAATTTTTGATTTTTCCATGCCAATATTATTCAACTTTTATATACTTTTGGCAACTTTTTATACTATTTTTGGGACTAACATATTGATCCAGTGCCCAGTGCCAGTTCCTGTTGGTTGCATGTTTTATGTTTCGCAGAAAACCTATATCAAACGGAGTCCAAACGGGATAAAAACGGACAGAGAATTATTTTGGAATATTTGTGATTTTTGGGAGGAAGAATCAACGCGAGACGGTGCCCGAGGGGGCCACGAGACAGGGGGCGCGCCCTGGACTCTCCTGGGCACCCCGTAAGGCGGTTGACGCTCTTCTTTTGCCGCAAGAAAGCTAATTTTATGGAAAAAATCTAGGCGAAAGATTCACCCCAATCGGAGATACGGATCTCCGGATATAAAAGAAACGGTGAAGGGGAAGAATCTGGGAACGCAAAAACAGAGAGAGACAGAGAGACAGATCCAATCTCGGAGGGGCTCTCGCCCCTCCCACGCCATGGGAGCCAAGGACCAGAGGGAAAACCCTTCTCCCATCTAGGGAGGAGGTCAAGAAAGAAGAAGAAGAAAAAGGGGGGCTCTCTCCCCCTTGCTTCCGGTGGCGCCGGAGCGCTGCCGGGGGCCATCATCATCACCGCGATCTTCACCAACACCTCCATCATCTTCACCAACATCTCCATCACCTTCCCCCATCTATATCCAGCGGTCCACTCTCCCGCAACCCGCTGTACCCTCTACTTGAACATGGTGCTTTATGCTTCATATTATTATCCAATGATGTGTTGCCATCCTATGATGTCTGAGTAGATTTTTATTGTCCTATCGGTGATTGATGAATTGCTATGATTGGTTTAATTTGCTTGTGGTTATGTTGTTGTCCTATTGTGCCCTCCGTGTCGTGCAAGCGTGAGGGATCCCCGCTGTAGGGTGTTGCAATATGTTCATGATTCACTTATAGTGGGTTGCTAGAGTAACAGAAGCTTAAACCCGAGTAAGGGGATTGTTGCGTATGGGATAAAGGGGACTTGATGCTTTAATGCTATGGTTGGGTTTTACCTTAATGAATCTTTAGTAGTTACGGATGCTTGCTAGAGTTCCAATCATAAGTGCATATGATCCAAGAAGAGAAAGTATGTTAGCTTATGCCTCTCCCACATAAAACTTGTTATCGGTCTAGTAACGTAGTCAATTGCTTAGGGACAATTTCACAACTCCTACCACCACTTTTCCACACTCGCTATATTTACTTTATTGCATCTTTATCTAAACAGCCCCTAGTTTTTATTTACGTGTTCTTTATTATCTTGCAAACCTATCCAACAACACCTACAAAGTACTTCTAGTATCATACTTGTTCTAGGTAAAGCAAACGTCAAGCGTGCGTAGAGTTGTATCGGTGGTCGATAGAACTTGAGGGAATATTTGTTCTACCTTTAGCTCCTCGTTGGGTTCGACACTCTTACTTATCGAAAGAGGCTACAATTGATCCTGTATACTTGCGGGTTATCAGAGACGTCACCGGGCTGCACGTGTATTGAACGCGGAGGTGCCGTTGTTCGGCGCTAAGATCGGAATCGACCGCGATCTGAATCGCTACGTGTACGACTTCTCCAACCGCGTTCTTGTAACGCTTCCGTTTTGCGATCTTCAAGGGTATGAAGATGCACTCCCCTCTCTCTCGTTGCTAGTCTCTCCATAGATTGATCTTGGTGATGCGTAGAAATTTTTTAATTTCTGCAACAATCCCCAACAGATTTATACTACCACTATTCGCTATTTAATCTTGTAACTAGCAAGAACAAGGGAGTGACGACCCCCTTGCCTTTGTTGGGTGCAAGCATTTGTTGTGTTTGTGTGCAAGTACTGCTAACATTATTAGTACAGTGCCTCCTACTGGTCCGATAAAGCTTTGTTCTTAATAGAGGGAAATACTTTCAGCTGTTGTGCTGCATCACCCTTTCTCTCCAGGGGAATAAAAAAACTCCCATGGGAGTAGTAGTGGCGGCGGCTCCGTATTGTAAAACACATGAAACTTTCGCTCTAATTTTTTCTGGGAGGATGTGAATTTATAGCACTGGAATTAGGTCGAGGCAAAGGTCAAAGGGCCCATATGCCCAGGTGGTGTGGCCAGGGGTGGTCGCGCCCTACCCTTGTGCCCCCTGTGGATCTTCTATCATACTTCTTCATTCTAATATTTTATATATTCTAAAATAATTCTTCAAAGATCCCCGACCAATTCTGATAACTTTTATTTCTGCACAAAAAACAACATCATCTTGGGTGGTCTCAAGAAAGGCATCATCTTGGGCGCACCAGGGACGATGTACATAGCGCCCCTGAAGATCAACCCAGGACAGAACGAGCACCAAAGAAACACAACACAGTACCCCCCAAATAGTGTCTCTGTACACGATGCTCCCTACAAAGAACGGCATCGAGAAGACGACCATCACCGAGTCAGAACCGAACCTATGCTTTTTTTTCAGAGACAACAATCAAACACAAATGTTAGGGGGGTGTTGACACACCTCAGTGACGCCTCCAAGAAGAGGAATGATACCAACACACATCATTGCCACCGACGCCGACCGAAGACGGCGAAAACGTTCATCCATGACATTGTACACCTCCATCCTCGCCCACCGGATTGAGGCAACACCGTCCATGTGGGATCACATTGCCGCCGCCGCAACACCTTGTCAGTGTAGTCGGAACACCGTGGTCCGCTAACGACCCGCACGAACGAAAGCACGCAACCCGTCTTTCCACCTCTAGCATGACTAAGAACCCGCAAGCCCGAACCATCTTCCTCCATGCACATAGTCGTGGGCCCGCCAACACACCACGACTGTTGCACCAACTCCAAACGTACAATCGTACACAAAGGTGGCCAAATGGGCCAGTCCTGGCGTGCTGGCCCGATAGCTCGCGTGCCCGGCCTATGGTGGGCCAGGTCGACGCATTTATAATCAGGCCGAGTGCATGCACAGCACGACCCATTTACTTTTTTTCAAGAATAAATATATATTGCCCCCCAAAACAGCCCGAATAGGCCTAAAAACAGCACAAAATCAGACGGGATGGTGGGTTAAACATGTTAGTAGGACGACCCATTTCCTCGATGTGTCTGTGCCTGGGCCAGGAAGTGCGGCACGAGTGCCGGCCCGGCATGGCCCGTGTACCAGGCGTTTCTGGGTGGGTTTGTGCCGATCCTGGCCTGTTTAGGCCAGGGCGAGTCGTCCCGGCCCATCTGGCCAGGTCTGGCCGGCCAGCCAGCGTGATCCTGATCAGGCCCGGGCTGGGTCCAGATCTAGCCCGCGCCGCGGTCTCTTCACAGAAACTAGCTAGCACCACCACGGCGGCCGGCGGCGGCGCGATTGCGAGAGAATCGGTTGATTCCTCGATCGGGTCGCATGGCGGCTTATCCGACCATACGAGATGACCCCTTGGCGGAGAAGAAGAGGAAGGTGGGTGTGTGGAGCGAAGAGGAAGAGGAAGATGATTCCTTGGCCAGACGCGACCAAGAATCAGGTCCGTCTCATCCATTCTCTCTTTCTTTTTTCCTTTTTTTCCACCAATCAATTATTTATTTATTCCCACGCTCCCCGCCTGTAGCTCCCCGCCCTGTGAAAATCCCCACGCTCGATCGCTTCAAGCCCCCGACCCGGTTCCACATTGCCGAGCTCTTCTCCGTCCGTGAATCCGGAAGCCAGGCCGTGCTCTCCGCCGCCAAATTCCTTCTAGGGGTTTCATCCTCCCTTGGTCTGTAGTACCCTCTCTGTTTTCGATTGATTGATCCATTGTCCGTTGCACAACTTAGTGTATGTATCCATCGTGCTTGAATCACGCAGACGGTGAGGCGCTGAGACGGTGCTCCGGCTTCTGGGTCGATTGGGATGCGGAGAAGAAAACCGGCCTTGTTTTGACAACTGCGCGGCTGATTCGCACAAAGGACGCTCCTTACAGCGTCTGGACAGGCGGCCAAGAGTATGCCTCTAATGCTGATGTGAGTCAAATCTAGTGTTTCTTATATTAATTTCTCTCTCTATATATACCCATGTATAATTCTTTTCCAGCTCAGCCGCTTCCACCCCCAAATAAATAAATAATTTAATCCCCATTGTGTAAATCTAATGTTTTTTCGTGTGCAATTAGCCCTTTATAATACCAAGATGGAAACGGCATATGCGATTTGCTCACTAAGCATTGTTCAAAAGTCTTGTATAATCTGTTCCGGAACTTTCTTTAGGTCGCTATTCATTTGCTAGACCGCACCAGTGCAGAGGACATGTTTTTGTGCCAGCTAATGGCCTTTTCTAGTTGACAACAAGATGGAAACGGCATATGCGATTTGCTCACTAAGCATTTAAAAAATCTACATTCTGTTCTGGAACTTTTTTTTAGGTCACTGTTCATTTGCTAGACGGCACCAATGCAAATGACATGTTTTTGTGCTGTTGGCCGTTTCTAATAATAACAAAATGAAAGCATCATATGTGATTTTTCTTACTAAGCATTGTTCAAAAATCTTATACATTCTGTCCCAGAACATTTTTCTTAGGTCACTGTTCGTTTGCTAGATGGCACCAGTACAAAGTACATGTTTTTTGTGCTAGCTATTGGCCTTTTCTGATAACAAAATGGAAACATCATATGCCACTTGCTTACTAGGCATTGTTAAAAAAATCTTATAAAATCTGTTCTGGAACTTTCTTTTAGGTCACTGTTCATTTGCTAAATGGCACTAGTGCAAAGGGCGAGCTGGTCTACTATCAGCCCCATTACGATATCGCTTTCTTGAATGTTGAGGTGGATCAACCAATCAAGTTAGCATCTCTTTGTGAAAAGATGTAGAATTTGCTCAAGAGGTTTTTCAGCTAGGAAGAGACAATTCCTTAAATCTAAGGATAACATATGCTAGGGCAGAATATCTGAATCCAACCATGTTTGAGCGGCACCACAACGTGTACTTTTGTTCTCTAGATGGCCCTGACGATGATAATAATGAGGTAATATCTTATCATGAGATAGTTATATACATTACAACTTTGAGTTTTCTATGTCATTTTATGTTATATATTGCAAAATCTCATATTTTGTCCATATGAATTGTTGTAGTATGACAATGGGGGGCTAGTTATTGACTCGAATGGAAAAGTTGTTGGAATGGTCAACGACCCTGAGAGATTTGGGTCTTTTATACCTTCCTCCATTTTGCTCAATTGTTTGGATTCATGGAAGAAATATCGGTGCGTTTTTCCTCTCAGCTCTTTGATAGTATCTATTATTGTTTGGTAATGTGTTCTCCCCTATTTTCTTGTTGTTGTTATTAGTGGTCGAACTAGTGTCTATTTTCTCACTTTTACGCAATTTAATGGCCATAAGATGTTAAGATTTTGGAGGTCATGCCTGGCCCAGTGGTAGTCTCTCCACTTGTGGCCTGGAGGTCTTGGGTTCAAACCATCCTCCTTGCAAAATTATTATGCAAGGGTAAGGCTGTCTAGAAATCGCCTTCCCCAGACCCCACTTTGTTTGTGAGCTTTGAGCACTGGTATGCTCTTTAAGTTATGTTATAAGATTTTCAAAATAGTATAGTCATTGTCGTGTTATATATATAGTGATCTGTTTCAACAAGTGGCTGCAATAGATAATATAGCAACAATCATTTATAAGCGAATCAAGCACTGGATCTGTGATGGGGCCTAGACAGAAAGAAACAATTAGAACCACTCTTATAGACTATAAAATGTTTCATCATGACAACTATTTATAAGATACAACTGATAAGACTTTATAATTTTGCTTCGCATGTCTTTAGTACTATATAGCCATAGAGTAAAGTTAAATGGAAAACTTTGTGTTAGTTCATTTTTCCTGAACCCATCTTTTTTTAAGGATGGCTTGAATTTAAACCTAGGAGATATTTATGAACAAATCTTTTTGTGATACTCAATTGATCTCATGTAAATTTGATGTTTCAGTTTTACGTAAAATCATGAAAAATCTTCATTGAGCATATCTAATCTAACTATTATTAATGATTCATCCCCTTTGGGACTTTTTGAAATCTATTTGAATCAAAATATTTGGTTAGTGATGGGAAATTTTAAACGTGTTAGATAGAAGTCCTTGTTCAAATAAAAAAAGATAGAAGTTGGATTCCACTAAAATGGCTTATTTTGGAAGCGTTAATTACCCATGTATACCTTGCTCGAAATATGTTAAATGGTACCTGATTTGGTGTAGGTACATTGGTCGGCCCCATCTTGGGATGAGGTTTGAGGCCATCAAGCTTCTAGAGCCTGCTCATGTTGACATGTTATGTCGTATGTATAACATTGATGACGGTCTTGTTGTTAGAGAGGTATATAATGCCTTCCTGAAGGTGCTCTTTTTCCCATGTGCATATGGTATAATTATTTGGCAATTGAACCTTAGGTGTCGAAAGGATCTAATGCTGAGAAATGTGGAATCCAAAAAGGTGATCTTATTGAATGTATTAAGGGAAAATGCATTTCTACCACAGTTCAGGTGGGTGTATTAAGATTTGTTAGGTTAATAAAGTGAAAATAAATTACACTTGTGATATTCGGTAGCTTCATGCTCTTGACTTCTATGTTCTTTTTTCTGAAATTATCAGTTGGAAAATCTGTTGATGAGCATATGCAAAGGCCCTTCAGATAGTAAAAATGGCCGCAATACTGAAGTTCATATTTCTGTAAGTTCAGTTCTATCTTATAACGGTAGTTCGCTTGATCCTTGCCATCCATTCCTTTGTACAGAAGTATTATTAGCAAAATGCTAGCACTGAGAAATGTGTTATGCTAACTCCATAGGTTGGGTTATTTCAAACACTCAAAAAATGCCGAAGGACCGTAGAGTTGACTGCAACTGTATCAGACCTTGGAGAAGTTATTGCAAGAGGTACGTGTCTCCTCTTTTAACTAGTCCCATGATCCCATCTACAAATTATCTAGATTTCAGTTCGATTCTCAAGTATGTATATTCCAGTTTTGTTAGATATATTATATTTTAATTCAATTGTGTAAGCTTATGTGCATTGTGCAATACACTATTATGTCATCCATGTGATGCTCACAATATCATGTTTTGCATGTTTTGCATGCAGAAGAAGGCTCACTCATGTTGTGTTATTCTTTATAACAGGTACTAGAGTCTCTTGAACTGGCTGCCGGAAAAAGAAAAGGATTCCATATTAGATGTAGTGTGATTGACCATATGTAGTAGTCTAGTGGATATTAGAAATAACTTGTGTAAATGTAATTTAGTGCCCCTTGCTAATGTCATGTGAAGATAGTATCTCAGAGGGCTGTTAGACTCGAAGAAAGGCTATGTATGATCTCAGATCGATACACGAGGAATAGCAGCTGGGGAGGTCATAGTGGGCAAGTGAATGCCCTTTCATCATCTCTTCAAGGCTCCTTCCTGCATAAAGGGTTTGAAACAGATTTGATGTAGGGACCATCTTGGAATGATTTCTGAGGTCCCATGTTAAATACGGAAATATGTTAATGTTGTTGGAATGATTATTTGCTTGATCTCTGGCAAGTACCAATCCAATCCCCCAGGATCTCCTAGAGCACTGGTCGCCAGAACAGTGCATTTGCCCTCGTGGTATGATGGAATCACCGCTGCCCGTCAGCCCCTATATCGCACGACATCCCTTGTCGTAGCAATCCTGCACCAAAGTTGGGAACCGAGATGTCACCCGGATGACCCGTCCTGCAAGGAACTAGATCGATCCACTCTCGTTGTTGTGCCGCCATCATGCAATATCCAACCCGCCAAGATGTCAACATTTGCGCAGTCTGTGAGTGCGAGCCGACCGGGCCGAGGCAGTAAAACCGAGGTCGATGGGGGCGATTACTGGGCTTCCTCCCTTTGTGGATGCTGCCCGCCTGAAGCATTCTGATGGTGATGGGGATGTTGAGGCCCTTGTGGTGAGGAACCCGTGGGTGCAGACCCTCATCGTGTGGGAATAAGAGAAAAAGATGAGCGCCAGCTCTACCGTCGTCGCCGAAGAGGAGGAAAGATGGGCCCCCGAAGATTTCATGGAAGGTGGCCCTCAGCAAGGAAGGACCCGAAAGATTTGGTGTCCAAGATGATGAAAATGGTGTTCCAGAAGGACTCCTCCACCGCCTTGTAAACCTAGGCCTCGACACCCTTTATAAGTCGAGGCCGGGCTAGTCGACAGAGGACCTACAATCTTACCCCCAATAGCCATTGCACCATGTACACCCCTAGACATTAATACAACACAAGCAGGAGTACGGTTTTACCTCCATCGTGAGGGACCAAACCTGGGTAAACCGATCTTCCATTTGCTCTATGAGCTTTTCGGTTAGCCACGGTACTATGTCGATGGGTATGTCGGAGGCACATGCTACGCTTTCAGAACCGAGAGTCGTCAGATGGGATCTCACGATGTGAATAACACCTATACTCCAGGTCTTATATTTGGCTTTGACTCACCGAGTTTTGTTGCTAACCCGGCGGGTCGCCTAGAGCCTGTCAGGACCTTTGTTCCAGGATGAATTTTTATCTTGGGACAACTTGGGGTTCTTCATGCACGGCCTACCGCCTTGCTGGCCTCGGGAGGAAGCAGCGGTCTTCATCAACCCACCCGCCTCCCACTCCATCGCCGTTGTCGAATGAATCCACGACATCATCGTTGACATCGACGAAGCCGTGAAGGAAGAAGAAGCAATGTTTCATCAAGTTGTCCAGAAGCGATCCCGGCACCGGCAGGAAACGACCTGCTACATGGTTGACGTTGTCTAAAACAATGCCGACGCCGGGGATGGCGCTAAAGATGAGGACGCCCTCGAGCTCATGATGACTCTCTAGCGGTGATCAATACACCACTTCATGGTACCAATGCTGCCACGATAAAAGCTGGAAGCTGGACAACAAAAAATTCAGAAGGCTCTCTCCGCCGAAGGCAGAACGAGCTCCTGGCCTTCATGGAGCTCATCCGGGACTGGCCATCATGATTCACGATGGGCGTGTTTGGTTGCCGTCGGCTACAGTACCCGCATTGCATACAATTCTCCACTCAGCCTAACTCTCGACAAACAGCCTCATATGCGACATCTACAACTTGTTTGGTTGCCTGCATATGGACTGGCTGCATCAGTGGATCAACTTTGGCATGTTGTTTGGTTGCCTGCATTGTCTTGGCGCATACAACTACACGCTATTTGGTTGCCCGCATGGGGTATGATTAAGAGCTAGCACTTGCACTTAGCACACAGGGTTAAGAGCTAGCAGAGGAAGGGGGGAGAAGAAATGCAGTGTGCGCCCGACCATGGCTACTGCGGGGGATAGTGGCCATGGCGCCTTATCCGACATGACGAGCATGGATTCGTGGACGAGCGACCCCGTCGGCGGCACGGCGTGCTCGCGCAAAGATAGTCGACAGAGGAGGAGAATGCAGTGCCCGCGCCATGGTATCGTCAGTGCAGTGGACGAGATAGGAGGCTGAGATGATCGACACCGGAAATGACTCGAGTGTAGTAGGGCGAGGGAGAGGAGGCCAAGATGATGGACCCCGTCGGCGGCGCAGCGAACTGCAGTGTGCATGGAGGCAGTGGACACAAGAAGCCGTGTGCGCGCCATTGCAGCGTCAGTGCAGTAGGAGGACGACAGAGAGTAGGCCGAGATGAGCGACGCCGGAAACGACTCTAGTGTAGTAGGACGTGGGCAAGGAGATCAAGGGGAAGGGCTTCGGCGTCGAGAGGGACGAATAGGAGGGCTCTGAGCAGAGGACAGAGGAGCTCGACATGGCGGCGTCAGTGCAGTAGACTGCTGCTCAAAGAGAGATGAAGCTACGATCGTCGAAACCAAAAACTTACAACACGAATGTTGTGAGGAACTGCGAGATTAGGCTGCTGGTCAAAGGAAATTTCAAATGATTGATCGTGCGTGACGAATTTGACAAAATTCTTCCAGAATAGCTCCAAACGGGAAGACGAGATTAAGAACTTACGGCCGACGAAACTACGAACCGATCCCCTGAATGGAACCGTAGCATAGAGGTGCATCTTTTTTGTGTAGAGCTTACCTCAAATTGAAGCACCGTTGTGTAGATCAGAGAGAGGAGATTAGATAGGAGCTTACTGAAGGTTTAAGAAGAACTCACGTAATCACCTCGCATCCCTCCCGTCTCCACTAGTGCAAGGGCCCGCTGGTTTGCGCTTGCCTCCGCCTGGCTTGCGAGAAACTGCCGATTCCTGCGTTTTCAGCGAGCCAGCCTCTGGGCTGCTTTTAAGAAGTGTGCGATGCAGGTGAAACCAGGCAACCAAACATGCCTCTTACTTCCCGCGCGGGCCTGGTTGGGCTCTATGTGGGCAACCAAACACGCCCGATGCTTGCTGTACTGATGCCGTGGCCGATCTGACGGCCTCTGGCAGGAACAACTGCAAACACTATCAGGGGCGGGGACCCCCAATCTAGCTAGACTAGCAGTTGCAAAAATGAATGAAACATCGAAGATGCATATGAAAGCAATCCTAACCAGTTTGTATCACAAGTGCCGAGGAACTCCCTTGCTATTGCACGAAATGCATTGTTTGCTTCCAAGCAATGTGCTTCTGATCATGGAAGGAAATTGTTGTTTTGCTCTGAATGCGAAACGGTTGGTTACAGTGAGAAATCTCTGGAGAAATGCATAAAACCCTGACTGGCACAATTGACATCCATGTCTTTTGTTGCTGTTGTTGTTCATGATATATATTATGAAATATAAGCTACCCAACATTCACATAGTGAAGATCTCATCATTAGATAAACAGGCGCCAAGCTACTTGTGGGCCGGAGCAAAGACTCTATGCCACTTCATCACAAGCACTAATTCAACAGGAGTCTACACTAGGATGATCTTATCTGGCATGAGCTTCTATGTTTCTTTCATCTTATTGCAACAGCATCATCACGTACCATTTATTCTGTGTAGAACGTGCCACGTCCCACGTACAACAAGAATAAACGATCCTTATCAAAGATGTACTATCAACGTGTGAAACATGCAGCCTGCATGATGGAAATAAGTATGCTTCTTTCCAACATATCTTCCTACGTCCACATTTTTTACATACATGATTCAGGCATTTTAAACTAATAACACTTATGATAGGCAGTTAACACAATCCGTATGGACAGACCTTATTGACAGGCGCGGCGTGCTGCCGCGCGGGCTCTGCTAGTAAGTAACTATGCCGGCTCAAAATGGAGCGCTCTCCTTCACTCGGCTGCGTGGAGTCATCTCCTTGCTCGATGAATTTACCAACTACTCCCTCCGTCCGAAAATACTTGCCGCAGAAATTGATGAAAATGGATGCATCTAGAACAAAAATACATCTAGATATATCCATCTCCATGACAAGTATTTCCGGATGGAGGGAGTGTTTGTTTGTTTTTTCCTTTTTTCACATTTTCATTCATGAACATTTAATAAATATCTTTCAGATTTATGAACATTTAATACATATCTTGCTGATTTTATGAAATTAAAGAAAAATTTTTAATTTTGCAAATGTATTTAAAGTTCATGCACATTTTTTAAGTCTATGAATATTTTCTAATTTCTGAAGCTTTTTTTCTAATTCACGAACATTGTTTGAGATCCACTCATATTTGTAAGTTCACTAATATTTTTTAACAATTATGGTTTTGTTAATTTGCAACATTTTTAAAAATTTATGAACATCTTTTGATTTAACGAGCTTTTTCAAATAAATAAACAATAGTCAGTTTTTTCTTAGCTAGCATTGGAGTGAGCTGAGAGCCGAGTGGAGCGAGTGAGGGCTTCATGTGACCACATTATAGCAACAATTTCATCGTTTCAATATGAAATAGGAGTTCCCAAAGGATGTCGAAGTACGCTGACGCCGAAACGTGTAAGGACACTACAACCACACACCAAACAACCTCACTCTCTTATTAGAACAAATAATGTCTTCAACAGCAGTCCAACATGATATATGTATGAAAAACTCCACTAAAACATAATTGAAACTCAAGTCAACGCAGATAAAAACCAGGAAAAACAACCTACAACAATAACATAATAGAAAAAAAAAGGTATTCTCACATGGATGAAATAAGATGGCGACACACAGGATCATCGCGAGTAAGCCGGCCCATTAGCGCTCGATACCGACTCGAACAACATATTGTAGGGAATGCTCTTTTTTTCATTCTAGTTTCCAACTTTTTTTTGTTTGTACTTATTTTTTCATTCTTTTTTAGAAACACGTCAAAATTCATTTTGTTTTGAAAGTAACAATTTTTAAATCTGAATATTTCCTTCCGTCTCCTCCACCCTTGCATCACCCCACCCCTCCCCGCCCAGACTGTTGGTTCACTTCGGAGTCAGTGAGCGGCCACCGTGCGAGGCTGCGGCCATGCGGCGGCACTACGCCGCGCTCCTCTCCTCCGCGGCGCCGCCTCGCTGAGGTCTCTCCCTCTGGTGGCCACCCTCCACGCTGCCGCGCTCCGGAGAGGCGCGGTCCAGCGAGATGTCCGGCACGGGTCGTCGCCGGACTCCGCGCGCATACTGTTCGACGAATTGCCCGCACCACGGACGGTGCCGGGTGGTGCTCGGCACTGTTCCGCCGACGGGAGGGGGAGATGGATGACAAGGCGTGCGCGAGGGCCGGGATGGTGGGCGAGGGGAGGGAGGTGTCCGGGAGGATGACGAGGCCGGCACTGCAGCACTCTACGTCTACGGTGGAGATGCTGGGGAGGGCAGGCGAGGTCGAGGAGGCAGAGGGGCTGATGAAGCCGATGGAGGCGCCCCCGGACAGGGTGATGTGCATGGTGCTGCATTCCGCCTCCGGGCGCATGGCCGTGTCGATGTTGCTGAGAGAGCGGCCAAGTCGATGTATGCAATGCATGAATTTGGCCAACTGAAGATCAGAGGTCTCTGACACGGTTGGGTTGGTTCCTTGCTGGTGGTGCAACATGATCCTTGGTTTACCTGCATGGATCTGTCCTTCAGCAACCTGATTGCCCTGTTTGTCGTCGCGCCATTGCTGTGCTGGTACCTTCTGAAGTTGCTTCCCTGCTGCGTGCTGAACAAGAAATCGCTCCTATCGTGAACTGAATCGAGCAACACAATGGCCATTTTGCTATAGCTCCTCACAGTATACCTCAGGTAAACCTGCCATATCTTCTGGACATAGTCTCTTGCACATGTCCAGTGCCATTGGAATTTGGATTGCATCATTGCAAAAGCCCTAACAGCCATTGGTTTATTAGCTCTTTTGCCACTTTCAGATTGTTGGCCTAATGCCAATTTATACCTCTGAGAATAGAACTAAAGGCATACAGAGTTGTACTATTTTAGTTTTTTCTGGCGAACTCCTTATTAGCTGATCTGGATCAGGCTATAGTAGCAGTTGTATTATCTCCACATACCTGTATCTGTATGGTACAATGTCCTCAAATTTGCAAGAGTAACCTGTTGAATATTTTTAGAAATAAATCCAGGGAAGGAGACTGAATTGTCTATCAGAGCGTACAATTGAACTCACCTGATGATATACTGTAGTCACACCTAACTAGTTGGGTAAAATACATTATCAGAAATATTCTTGGTAAACTGGCTTGTGCAACATTTTTTGAGTTGAGAGATATATATGTTATTTGACCACATGTTAATATGTTGAAAGACTTCAATGTAACAACAACTGTTCTGTCCAGCTAGGAAATTTTGCACCCCTCCATGTAGTCCACCGAGTTAATAGATGTTCAAGTACATGCAACCCTCAAAGTAACTAGTTCCCTATTTGGGGACGGGCTTGCTTGGCAATCCATGGCCACTCTTGTCTATCGTGAAACACTAGTACACAAGTGGTTTTGTGCCGTAGATGAGTGGAGGTTGTGCCCTAGATCATAGCAGGAAGCCTAAAGGCTTCAACGTATGAAGTATTGCAGAAAGACTTAAGAGTTAACTACAAATTGCTTCCAAAATCTTAAACTCTAATTTCACCTGGCATTTTGAATTTCTTGCCAGCTGCTTACATTTTCCCTTGCCGTCTTTAATGTTTTCTATAGAGCTGAGATGGTCAGAAGACATGCTGTTTCCCCGGGTGACTCCGAGTTGCAGCGACCGCTTCAAAATTCCAGGTTTTCTTTGTCCTGCTTCTCATGTGTACTGAGAACTTGTGATTATCAACCTGTCATTATAAAACTACTTTTGTTAGTTGCAAGGATAGCGTGTCAGTAAATAAATTGAGAACAATCTTACTTGTTGTCCTGATCTGTTGAAAAAAAGCATGCTGTGTTTTCCATGGTTTACTGATGGTTGCCATGGTCTGAAATGAAAATGTAACCAAACTTGTGAGTCCCAGTTTGAGATCCCTGGGCTTTGTCAAACTGTTCTCCCGTTATACTCTGCTCCAATCATTTGCTACTACAGATTCATGCTAGATGAGCTAAACATGCTCTTGTCGTATAAATTTGTCTTAGGGTTGTTCTGTTTCTCATCTTATGCAAAAGGCAATGCTTTGACAAAACATGTTCATGATGTCGTGAGGCTGTATTGCAGTTTAGATGGCCCTGATGAAGCGAATTCCGAGCTAGCCAAACGGAGAAGCAAAACACTGGCCGTGCACTTGTATACGTACAGAAGTTCCATCTGGAACTCCTCTTTCGTGGCTTCTCTTCCCAAACCTAGCACCAACGGTTCGCATGGATGTTTGTAGTGAAGTGAAGCGTCCGGTATTATATTAGACGAGGGTCGCGGCTCTAGGTACGTAGTTTGGATTTGGTCCCTGCTGTACCATTTTATGAGTTGTTCGCAGTCTCTAACGGCAACTCGCGTCGTGCCTTCCTGTTTTTATGTGACGGACGACCTCTTGCTGATAATTTTGGTAATGTAATCATGCTTTGATTTTCTGCTCGAAAGACGTTGGAACTCCACTACGCAGTGTTGAGTTATTTCTTTTGTCGGAATGCGTAGTGTTGATTTGCCTCACAAGTTTGTCAAAATTCAAGGACTGAGAGTTGCCATCAAAACATAACAGAGCCTGGCATGCACTTCTTCTTGATGGACAGCTTTACCTGAATTGACATTTATATGAATCATTAATTATTGGCAAGTTAAATAGCGGTAGTTTAATACGTATCACGCGTGCAAGAGTTTCGTTAGACAAGATTGATGAAACTTATACCCGTGTTAATTAGCTCGTGATTGCCCATTGCACAAAACTGAAGTGGTGAGCTGGCTGCTACTGGAATTAATTTAAGATAGATGCAGCTTGCGTTAGTTGGTGCATGGTGTGAACTTAAGAGGAGAGGGAATGGCGATGATGGTGTCAAGTAAGTGAAGAAGGAATCCATCCATACTCCTACTTGTCTCTCTGAAAGCTTTACATGACTGACTGCAATACATGCAAAACAAGCTTGCAACATCGGGAACTGCCATTTGCAGCAGTAGAATAGACGTCCAGTACCATGGCAACAAACAACAGATAGACTATATATATAGTTTGTGCTCCCAGCTAATTAACGCCACGACGCAAACTCATGAAATTGCGCTGGCTCTTTTGCTAACCAAAAAGATATATGCATGCACAAATTAGTTACGTATACATTCTGCAATCGTCCCTACAACGTAATGCACAGTTAGCTAGCTTTGGATTAATGTTGCTGTTGGCCGGCCGGCTAGTCCTACTGGACGACCACGACTCTGCGTGTGCGGGCTCGGGTCTGCCTCACCCACTGGTAGAGATGAGGGGATGCCACGAAGTAGGAGTGGGTCCCGCCAAACCCACCGTGCAGCATCCCGACCACCATGCCGTCGGCGTCGACAAGTGGCGCCCCCGACATCCCGGCCACGCTGTCCACGTCGACCTCGACGAGGATCATCCTATATCCCAGATCGTTGGTACTCATCATCTCCACGCCCCTGGGGCAGCTCGTCCACCCCATGGCATCCCCGTTCACCGCCGGCCAGGCCACGAGCATGCACCGGATGGCCGCCCTCGGCATGCTCGGAGCCACGGGGAGGGTCGGGTGCGGTCCGGGGCAGACTTGGCCGACGTGGAAGTCTCTAAGAGCCCCGACTCGGACCGTGAGCACAAGGATGTCGTGCGCCCATGCCGACGTGATGATCTTGGCGTCCACGTACCTCCTGGCTTCTACGGGCAATCCGGCCAGCCGGCGAGCTTCGTCGTGGTGGTAGCAGACCACCGATGCGCGGAAGAGGCGTGCCTTCTCGATAGTCAACGGGTCCGCCCAGCAGTAGACGTGCTTCAAGGCATGGGCGGTTGTCATCACGTGACATTTATCGCCGACCACATTGTGGACGAAGCCCACGCAAGCGCTGGGGCTCTGGACGGCCAGTGCTCTCTCCTGCACGTTCTCGATGCTTCGCACTCGGTTGGCGATCCTCCGGATCTCGTTCACCTTGCCGGGCATCGGGGCAAACTGGATGTACATCACCGAGTGCTTGGCCGCGTCGAACCTCGCCCTCCACGGATCCGGCTCGGCCATCGGGCTATGTATGTATGTTGCTGCACACACAACACAGGAGAGTAGGCACGAATGAGCAAATGTGCTGGCCACAGGATTTTCTTTCCCTACAGAAAGTTCCGTACAAAAGAAACGAAATATCAAAGCTGCAATAGCTAGCCCAGCACATCTAAAATTTCACCACTATGCTTGAAAAATATATAAATAACCTATTTTTTATATGGCCCCAAAAACGCCTCCAACAACACACCTAAATATACATGTGCGGGGATCAAAAAATGTTAGGTGGTCACATATATTTTACTACCAAGAACCTATAGTTGGATACGTACAACCTATCACAAGATCCAAGCAATGCTAAAACATAGCACCAATACCGGCCGTCGCATGGTCAAGTTTCACATTCCACGGGACACCCCGAGCCCCAGCGCCCAATTGTGATGCCCAAGGCCTAAATTTACCCCAAGAGATCCTTCTAAAAAAAAAAAAAACTACCCCAAGAGATAAAAAATTAAATGAAATTTTATGTTTTTTTTGAAACAAAAAAAAAAGCACCAACGTCACGTCCAAATTTGCATGGAGACAAGAAAAATGTAGATACCCATATTTTGGGTCCAACCAACCACAAGACCAAAACACGCGGCACCAACCCCAATCACCACGTGGTGAAACTTCTTTGCCGGCGCACCCCATGTTTGTGTTGCCCGCTTCCGACCGCCAACCACAACGATCCCCGCCGCACAATCCCATCGCTAAAGGCAGTAAACCGTAACCCCGCCAACCACCACGATTCCCGCCGCTTAAGGCCCTAAACCGCAACCCCCGCCATGCTCGCGACGCTACCACTTGAACCCACGGATTCTGTTCAAACCCGACACCACCCTAGGTGGTCGCCGCCGTTTGCTGAGCTCGACTACGAGCCTGCTCCATTCAGCATTGGGCCTCCCTTGCGTCTTGTGAGAACTTGAACCAAAATGTTGTTCTGATTATTATTATTATTGTCTAAAAAATGTTGTTCTGGTTCACGTGGTCGGCAGATGATCCAGCAGTTAATAATCGACTCGGAAACTTTTGTAGAACTTTTTTTGGTTGGGTGAAATTCTACTCCAGTTCGTAACCATTTTGTAGAATTGTTTTAGCTGTCCTTCTGTAGAAAAATGACGCCCAAACTAAAAAAAGCGGGAAAATGGAATCGGAAAAGGGACGGGGAGAGAGGGGGAAAGAAGAGGAGGGGGCGAGGGCGGCGACGCACCGAAGGCCGACGGCAGGGAGGGAGGTGGAGGCCCCGGGTCTGGATTTCGTCGGTCCTTTTCTTGCCCGGCCGCCGGCGGGGAGGGGGAGGGGGAGGAGGGGCAGGCTCGCGTTTCTTGGCTCGGCGCGTTCTTGAATTGGCGGCGCCGGTTCTTGTCCGGCCGCCGGGGGGAGGAAGACGAGGGGCGGGCCCGTTCTTTAATCGGCGGCGCCGGTTCTTGTCCGGCCGCCGCGGGGGAGGAAGACGAGGGGCAGTCCCGTTCTTGAATCTGCGGCCCCGGTTCTTGTCCTGCCGCCGGGGGGAGGAAGACGAGGGGCGGGCCCGTTCTTGTCCTGCCGCCGGGGGAGGGAGGGGGAGACGCCGGTGTTGATTTCGTCCGTTTGCTTCGGGCGGGGCCTCTCCGTTCGACTTGATCTGGTTGCTTGCTGCAAGCGAGTCCTGTTTATCTAGTAAGTACTTTGATTTGATGAATGCGGCTGGGATCTATATCTTATATAGTGTACCGTCTTAAAGGGAACTGGTGTGTATTACCGCTGCCCATCTTCGTTCAAATAACTACGGAGTATTTGGCAGACATGTTTCTCAGCTCAGCTGTACCACTGTATGTATACAAGAATCGGTGGAACATGGCGATGAAGGGTATAAGAATTCCTTGCAACTAGTCAGTTGTATACAAGTATCTTGCATTCTCAGTTTTGCTGAAAATCATCTGCATTTCCTTGCTACTAGTCAGTTGTTCAAACATATGAACGCCTACCACTTATAATGGGTGAACATGGCGATGAAGGGTATAAGAATTAAGAATAGTTAGTTGTAGCTGTGAGGAACTTATTGTTGCTATTTATGTGATGCTGAGTTGCTGACTCCTACTTACTGATACTTGAGCTCTTGTTTTTCCCCTAGGTTTGCTTCGTTATTCTCGGAAGCGCGGACGCTCACCGAAGACGAGTTGGGGAGAACTAATGCATCTTTCTTTGAAAAGTAGTACTTCAACCGTTCAGAACTTGTAGTTTAAAATCATGGACCTTCTGATTGCAAGGTTGCGATCTTCTGATAAACTGTTCCTTTTCATCTGCAGGTTGTCCAGCTATATGGGTTGTATTTTGTATGACAAGAAGAGGGTAGAGCATCCTATTTGCAATTTAGTCACAAGCACTGCTCCTCTGGATAAAAAAGAAGCACTCAAGTAGAAGGACCTTCCTTGAATCCAAATGGATCTCCTTTTTCTGCTGATCAATCCCACACTTTGATAGTACCCCCGACTGCTCCCAAGCTCTCAACAGTCAAAACAAACTGCTCTGCTTCTACAAGCATGCGCCCAATTGTACCACCTAGTACTTCTGGGACATGGCCAAATGTGTCGATGCCACACTGTTGGTAACTAAACCTTTTGGTGTCCAAACTGTTCCCAATCCACGGCAACTGAATAAAATTACCTTACCAAATGAGTCATGAACATCTTTCAACAGTGGATGCCACCTCAACTCAACTGTCTGCTCCTTGTACCACTGAGATCAGTTTGTCGCAAACCAGTCATACCCATTTTCTCATGATTATCCGCGCAATATCTTGTCTTCTGGATGCATGACACAACACCCAACTGAACTGATGGAATTATGTCGTCAGTAGAGCAGCCATTTGGATTTTGGAGGCAGCAGCTTGTTATGCGCTCCCATATCTAACTCAGGTTCCAACGACGATAGAAGCTATCTGTGCTCAGCTAGCTCCGTATGTCCCCTTGTTTTTCTCTGAAAAGTGCACAACACAATGCTAACTGGAAGGATATTTGTGGCATCCACTGCGACCAATTCGTGCCAGGGATCCCGATTGTGATGCTCTGTTCTATAACCAATTCCAGCATTGTACTTATGAAGAGATTCTCAAGATGAATAAATTCAAAATGGCTGCCATCGGAGTTTGGACCTTGAGTACATCCGCACCCCTGATGATCTATTATCCTTATGTGCCAAGGGTCCTCAACAAGATGGGATTGATTCCTTTTCTGCAGTTCAACAAGGCCTATAATGAAGTCCTTGTTCAAAGATATTTATGCATCTGAGCACCAGCATTTAAACACCGCCACCCCTCCGAAATAAACTCGGCAAGGTATTCTGGTATACCCTGAAGCTCCTGAATCATCGGCAATTATTCAACAGAGAGAAAGCTTTACTGACAACATCACAATCTGCATTCAAACAGAGAGCTGCTCCATGAATTCGTGGCTCTATGGCTCAGGAGCTTCACCCAGGGAGGTGCAGCTCACCCCTGTAGACGCTGTACGCTGGTGCTGGACGGCCAAATTGGCATACAAAGCCATGTTGTTCGTTGGGTCTTTTGCTCGTCTGGAAGCCATGTTGTTGAACGCGGTGAAGTTAGGCAGAGGGCGTTCGCCTTTGAAAGAGTGGTTCAAGACGATGGATCCAAGTCGATGTTTAGAAATTGAATTGAGTAGCTATGGAATTCAGACACAACCGATCCGATTACAACAAAAAATGGCCGAAGCCACCATCTACTTCCGTTCCAAGTCAAAACGAAATGAGAGCAACGGCTATAATTATTGTGATGATGCTACACCGCGATGCAAACTGACAGCTACATGAAGAAGTGAGTAGTTTACAAGGGTGTCAATCTTTCATATGCTTGCATCTCAATATTATTTGATTTAGCAAGCAGTTTAGTTATTTAGTTATTTGTGTGTCATTTAACAGCAGACTGCTGGACTATGTAAATCATAATTTCCAGCTTTATGGATTCTGTTCATATCTCAAGCAGACAGTTGTTTGATCCTTGTTACTATTATTCATATATAATTAGGATGGAACCTTAATCTTAACTTAAGATATAAGTATTATATATGAATGTTTGACAAGTAAATTTTTATCTGAAAATTACGAGGATGTACTGTAACTAGTTTTGTAAGTCCTGGTTAAAGATTGACCTTATAGCACAACATTGTATGCCGCAATGAGTTATGCGTACGACGTCGCGAAGTTGAATGGGTAGCAAAAACAGTATTGGAACTATATGACACCTCTTGATTTATTAAATTATGTTTTAAGAATATCTTAAATATGATAAGAAGTATGAAGAAAAACTATTGAACTAGTTCAAAAGTTCGTAATACCGCATTTGAAAATGTTTAAACGTGAAAGTACAGCTGAGAAAAGGACAAGAAAACATAAAAACCATAGTTTTAAATAGCCGGCTATAGCTCTGCTATAGTCCGCTATAGCCTTTTCAACAGGGTGCCGCTAAATGGCCGCCTTCACAAATAACCCGCTATAGCCCGCTATTGCTCCGCTATAGCTTATTTGGAGGACCGCCGCTATTTTCCATAGCCTGCTATTTGAAACATTGATAAAAACACAAGGATATACAATTAAGAGTGTAAGAGAGTAGTGTCTCACGAAGCAAGAAAGGTAATGAGATCCAATAGGAGTAGTGAAGAGTACAAGATGAGATTTTTCCATCAGAAGGACATGTCTACAAACAGTTCAATACAACACGATCAGGTACAGTGGGCAGATCATTAGATAAGCTTAAGTTCAAGCTCCAATCCGAGTGAGAAACAGGAAACCCCTTGACTATTGTTGTGGTTCATGAACATGAGCTTGCCTTGAACTTCGAATTTGGGCTCCTTTAGTATTCCTGGCCAGCCATTAATGATGACGCGATCATCGATATAAGATGTGTACGTACATGTGAAGTTGATAGTGGGATGCAGAATAATCCCGATGAAAACTACTTCATCTATCGGGTAAGGAATGGCACATTTCGGAAGGTATTGTTGCAAGAAAAGAAGTGTTAAGAAACCAATGATTATATATACTATAAGACAAGTGTATCGAAAACATAACATTCAATAGAAATCTTACCAACGGTTGTTCTTAATGTAAGACTTCATGAAACTGTGCAGGAGTGGAGCATATGGATGATTGGGATATTGAATTCGTATCCGTTTAGAAACCACTGAATACACTTAATAAACTTAATTGAATGGCCAATGTCTTCTCAAATTTTCATTGTGCCACATGTAGTATCATTTCTCTTCACAATTTGTTTGTGTGTTTTATCCAGTTTGAAATAAGGTATGACATGTATATAAGAAAAGTTAGTTACAAGGTAAGGAGGAACTTCAGCGCAAGGAGTAAAGAATGTTGTATCAGTGCAAGTAGTAAGTAATGATAATACTATACAAAGGTGGATGTACAGGAGAAGGAAATAGTCAGAACTATGGTAAAAGATGGTTCACTGGGTTTTTTTTAGAATCTAAAAGATGGTTCACTGGTGGCGTTGATGGTGCCTTTTTTTTAGAGTAAAGGCCTATTTATTGCTCAAAATCCACAGAGAGTGGGATACAAACTTGGTCATGTGGCTGGCCAAACCACACATGACGCCCCGGAACTAAGGACAAAGCAAATTTAGCTAACTTACGAGCTTCGACATTAAGCTCATGTCTCTCAAAAGTATAGTTACACGTAAGTGGTGGCGATCTTGATTTTATCTCTCTGATGGTGACTCCATAGGACCCCTGATTACCTTTAGCAATGTCGTCAATCACCTGTTTGCAGTCGGACGCAACAATAAATTGTTGTTGATTAAGATCCTCCGCCAAGGCAATGGCCTCCACGCAGGCTATGGCTTCCAGTGTAGCTGTGTCCATACTCCTACGATGACTAGGGCTGAGCTTCCCATAAAAACGCCTTGGCTGTCTCTGCATATGGCCACCGCCGAGCCTCCCCTTTGTGCTCTAACACCCGCATCTACGTGTATCTTGGCATAATTTGCAGGGGGGGCCTTCGGTCGTAGGACCAAGGAACCTGTGTTTGCCACTGCAGGGCGCGGTTGCCTGGGAGTTCGGACTGCCTCCAGATCTGAAATAAAATGGGTTATGAATGACTTTATTGCATGTGGAGTTTGGAATATAGCCTCATGGATGGCCTTTCTTCGAGATGTCCAAATAGCCCATAATGTCACCGCCGTCAGGATGAACTGCTTGTGCGGTAGAGACTCCATTAGACTAAAGATCCAGCTCTTTGCTCGTGTTTCTGTTGTAGCCACCAAGTTGCCGCCCAAGTCCTCATCAACTAAAGCCCATGTGCATCTAGAGATAGTGCACTCGAGGAGGGAATAATGCCAAGAGTCCGATGCTCCATAGAGACCGCAAGAACCGGTTGTAGACATTTTCCGATGTGCCCTAACATCCTCCGTTGGTAGTGACTGTTTTGAGAGTCTCCATAAGAACATGCACACTTTCGATGGTACCTCCATCTTCCAGAGAGTCTTCCACGAACCCCCGTCTATAAGTGTAGTTGAGGATCCCGCCGATCCTTCCAGCCAAGCTTCCCTCCGCTGCCTCGTCGCTACTAGCATGTTGTATGCGGACCGTATCGTGAACTGGCCGGTCCTTTCATGAGCCCAGCTCCATAAGTCATGCATAGCAGTAGTACAGAGCGGGATACCCATTACAACCTTTGCATCAAATGCCAGGAACATGGAGTCTTTCATATGCTTATCCATGTGGCACTAGCAGTGTGGTCTATCAATTCTGACACTGTGACCAGAGGAGTACATGCAATGCAACCATATGGTCTCATCATATCCGGACGAGGGAGCCAGTTATCGTTCCAAATGTTGCCACCTGCAAGCTACCGTCTTGTAGCTGGGCCAAGTCCGGTCCGCATAGCCAATTTCAAAGAGAAGGCCCAGGAAGAAGGGCATAGGGGCCATAGCCAACCGCAGGAGCTATCTATCGTCTGTACTGACTTGTAATACATTTCGCCTCTGGTTTTCTTTGTTTGGGACGGTCCATTTTGGCGCTTATGTTCGCTCGCTCACTGTCAGTGGCCTTCGCTTCGCTACCCTCGTTCGCCTATTTTCTTCGGGTTTTTCTTGGTTTTCTTCGATTATTATTTCTTTTTCTTGGTTTCTTCAGTTTTCTTCTGATTTTATTCTTCCTTCGTTTTGCCTTTCCTTATTCTTTTTCTTTTTTTTCTTTCGTGTTTTCTAGGTTTTCCTGGGATTTTTAATTTTCTTTCTTTTTTCTAGGTTTTTTTTTTGGTTTTGCTTGATTTTCATTGTGGTTCTTGGTTTTCTTCCATTTTTGTAGGTTTTTCAACATATCTCTACTTTTTTCCCATATATGTCAAAAACAATTATGCATGTTTTAACATTTATAAATAAATGATTAACATTTTTTATATTATATGTTCTGATCTCTAGTTTTTCATACACATACATTCTTTGTAAACACATGAAACATTTTTTTATAAATGCTAATATTATCTAAATGCATGATTAACATTTTTTATATTTATGTTCTGATGTCTACTTTTTTCATACATGTTGTACACCCTTTAGTATGCACCTGGAATATTTTTATGCACATTAATTTTTTCCAAATACATGATAAAGAGTTTTTTAAATATATATGTTTGTGGTTTTTATTGTTTTGTTTTCTAAACTCAGGTCTATGTTTTCTCGGTACACATGTACATTTTTAGAGCACATGTGAAACATTTTTATGATACACGTTGGACATTTTTCAAAAACATAATAAAGATTTTTTAAATATATGATTTTTCTGCTTTTTATTCGTTTTTCTGAACTCATGTCTACTTTTTCTCGGTATACGATGTACATTTTTTGAGCACACATGAATTGGTTTTCTGATACGCGTTGGACATTTTCAAATACATGAAGTACAATTTTCTATATCATTTTAATAAAAATACCTTTCTGAACACTTTTTATAATACATGATAATATTTTCCAAATACAATTGTACATTTTTCCTGAACTATGCAGAAAATTTCATTGTATAAACATTATTAAAAACATGTGAACATGATTAACATTTTTTTACAATGTACAAACATTTTCGCACACTTAATTAACATTTATCGTTCAAATTATTAACATGATCCACTTTTTTTTGTTTCACTTTTGTACAATTTATTTGTGCATTAAAAAACTTAGTACACATGATTAACATTTTTTGCACACATGAATCATGTTTTAATTATCTGAACATTTTTACAATGTGTAAATATTTTTCGCACACATGATTAACATTTTTTCGTACACATGATTAACACGTTCCAATTTATTCGTTTCACATTTATACATTTCTTGTGTGCTTAGGAAAACATTTTGATACACATTTAATTTTTAAATGCAAGACTAACATTTTTTTCGCACATACGAATCATTTTTGTGAATTACATGACCATTTTTATAATGTATAAACATTTTTGTTACAGATGATTAACATTTTCCGTAGACATTATTAACATGTTGTACATTTTTGAT